>CAKAKR010059017.1:5719-39467 GCA_916700685.1 Adelosebastes latens
TATAATTGTGATTAATCACGTTTGTCCATAGTTAATCGCGATTGATCGCAAATTAATCACACATTTTTTATCTGTTCAAAATGTACCTTAAAGGGAGATTTGTCAAGTATTTAATACTCTTAACAACATGGGAGTGGACAAATATACTTGTTTTATGCAAATATATGTATATATTTACTATACGCGTTGCTATCTTGAGGCAGCAGAAATTGATTGTGCCATTGACCAACAAAAACCTGGTCTAAAGTAAATGCCAAAGTATTTTTCTGCTATTTAAAGTGGCAGTAGGCAGTTTATTTTTGGCATCATTGGGCAAAAATTCCGTAATAACCTTTCAGCATTTTGTAATTCAAGTGTTCTGAGAGAAAACTAGACTTCTGCTCATGGCTCTGTTTTCAGGCTTTAAAAAATCTAGCCTGTGACGGGAGACTTTGACCAATCACAGGTCATTTCAGAGAGAGAGAGAGCGTTCCTATTGGCTGTGCTCCGGCTGGTGGGCGGTGCTTGGTATTTCCTCAACTTGTTCTCAACATGGCTGCCGGGTCACAAACGTTCTCATTTTACAGCTAAACAGTACACTACAAGATGTTTCTGAAAACATCTGAGGAGAGAAATAGGCATTACAGTAACAGAATATTAATTCATATTTGATCAGCGCTGCCTAGTTTGACCGTTTGGTCGGAGTTTGCGAGTCACTGACAGCCGGCTCTCATAGACGGCAGCTGGACGGCAGACTCCAGATCAGCTCTGACTGGTTGTTTTCCTCCGGTCTGTGAAATCTTGCAGATGCCGTTAGGTGCACCAGAGGACACCGGAGGACACAGGAGGAACATGATTTTTTCCCAGATTACCTGTCTCATGCACTACTTTCAGGATATAGTGACCGTTTTATAAAAATAACTTTTTTTTAAATCATATTTGCTCCATTTCTACCCACAGCAGCTTTAAAAAAAAAATAATTTGGTACCGAGCTGTCCATCTCCTATTTGACAATGTCTTAATACAGTCTGATTGGTTGATACTAAGAGAATAAGAAAGTAGATGCTTTCTTTTAGGTTTCTGTAGACCCAGTTTGAAACGGCCGAGGCAACAATCACTTTTCAGTTGGGCACAGTGCTAACAATGACTAACAGGGTGGCTCATGATGGTAATGAGTGGGTGAGTGTGTCTGAAGAAGCTCTTGGAAACAGGTGTCAGTCAGGTGATCACTATTTAAATATGAACCACAGCGTTCACACTGAGACATAGCTGCTTCAAATCAAACTCACAATGCCACACAACAGTTAAACCCAGGTTACAAGCATTCCAGTTTATGTTCATAGATTCGATTTTTTCCGCGCTGTACGGGCGATATCAGCAGTTTGTTTACACAAAGAGCCTTTCTCAGCAGATTACCAACACCGCCTGCTCAAAGAACAAGCATACTGTAGTGTTTGGATACAGCAGCTCTCCTCCTCTCTCCCCACTCAGCTAATGATGCAGCATATGCTGCCTTCAAGTAGTGCTCATCATACATTAAGACTTTTTTTGTATTGGCTTGTGAGACCTTCAAGGACTTCCTGCAGTGAAAAAAAAAAAAATCGAAGTAATAATCTCTGCAAATCCAGTACTATACAAAACCCTCCCCCTGCCGTATGTATGTACTACTTTTGTTGGCTTGTTTATGTGGGCTCAGTTTGTAATTATGATATCTCCGACAGCAGACAGCCATTCAACAGCTGTGGGGGTTGCTGTGATCCTGGCTTAGTCCTTTGAAATAAAGCAGAGTTTGTTGTGGACAGCTGTAGAGACAGATTAATTTGGGGTGTTTGGAGGGCAAGCTACTATTTGAAGTGGAGAGCCAGGTATAGCTCTCAGTGGCTCACGCTCACCCTGCGACAAAATGACAGAGAGGAAGAGAAAGAGTGCTCGTACATTATGAAAAGATACAAGGATATATATTATACAGCAACTGACGGTTTCACTGCAGAGATTTGATTTGCCTTTATGACAGTTGATAATATAGAGGGAGAGAGGAAACAGGGGTAGAGAGAGAAGCCCGTCATTTGGAGCTACAGACATGGAATGATCAGTTGGCGAGTCTTTGGTTATTCAGTCTTCACCTCGTCTCCACTTGTGACCCAGACACAGCTTTAAATACAGATGTGATATCATTTTGAACATCATATTGTACAGCATAACCTGATCGTGTCAAGCAAAAAAACCCATCCTTTGCTTCATGTCAGCCAGTGACTCATTCCCTACCTCACTTGCACTACGGCTTAGCTCATCTCACTGACCATAATACAACCTGATATCTGCGCTCCAATTTTAGATATACTAGCTCTTCAATTCTCTTTTTTTCTGCCTTTTTGTTACCAAAATACTGGTACTACATAATACATGTGCACTGAATTGCTCTCTGGGAGACGGCAGGCTGACATCATGTACAGAGATATATACAGTATAAGGATAAAATCAAGCCTGCATGGACATCTTGCTACACGGTAACTCTACTTATGACCCCCCCGTCTTTTAGGCTTCCCTACAATAAAAGTTATGTTCAAATTATCTCAAAACATTTTCTGAGAGAAACTTTAAAATGAATAACTTTCTGTGGGTGCCCTTATTGTGGAAATAAGGATCTTTAAAAGATGAAATTAAACAGCCTCTTTTTCTGTAGAGGAGTTGAATCATGGGTAAATTTAGATGCAGCGTGGATAGTGCAGACACAGTAATTGAAAAGAGTTTCTTTTCCAATTTGATTTCAAAGAACCGTTGCACGGAACTTGTTCTGCTACAGGTGAGGTGTCTGTTTCGATCACAACAACAGCATAATAAGTTGTGTGGGGGGGGGGGGATAATTTGCCCTAGAAGAAAGGAAGAGAAAGGAAATCATATTGATACAGCCCAGAGGACCAAGCGAGCAGCAATTCTGAAAATAAGCTTCTTCTGTTTCATTCAATAGTTTGAACGTGATATTCAATAGCAGGGCTTTAGATCTATATTGTTTTCTGACTGAGGGTCCTTCTCCGTGGTATGGAACAATAACATTGCTGTCTTCTTCTAAGGGAGGTTCCTGAACAGACAAAAGAAAATCAATTACGTTACTTTAAAACGAAGACGAGACAAAGTGAATCGTTCTGTGCTACTGTACGCATTCAGTTCAGAACAGATATCTAATGTGAGCCTGCCAATAAACACAGAAATCTCACAGCTCCAATTAGTTGCTTCCCAGCTGTGCTGTGTCTATTTTCAAGTGCCTCTCTCAGTGCTATAAGCATGACTACACACACATACAGTACATGTACACACTCACGTGCACAAACCTCCCACGGCTCCATCACCTTATACCACCACAGTCCAATCAACAGGTCGTTTACTGAAGGCTGTCATGCAGACGGGTATGAGTGCTGCACACCCTGAATACTCCGATCTCTATCGTTCTCACATGAATATAAACATAATGCAAACATTAAAAAACAGCTCAAGTATTATTTTTGCTTAATAAAAATGAATATTACTGTATTGATACCATCATGTGAGGATGTTCTGAACTGCTGTACAGCAAGTTATGTCACCAAGTTGGAGAAGTTAAATGGACTCTAGAAGGGAGTCATTTTCCCTCTTATGCATCTATTAGCAGTGACACCATTAGATGTATATACAGCAGTTCTATTCTCTACTCTACGGGTATACATACAGCATATTTCTGCTAATCATCTGTTGTTTGAAAATGTGCAAATGCATCATCTCAAAGCATTGTGTCCCCTCCCCCCCTTTAGCCTGTGCCTTTAGGTAAAATAAAAGCACTCTACTTCATTCAGCCTCCACCTCATCCCTTCCATATGCCCCCCCCTCACACACACACACACACACACACACAGATACACAAACATTCGTTGCTAAGCAGCACGCTGCTTTTTGTTCTGGTGAATGTGGCCTTGGCAAACACCCGCTCTGCAGGGGTCACAGATTACATACATAGCTAGAGTATAATCAGGAGGATTAAGGCTGCAATTAATGGAGAGCACAGTGGAAGTCCACAGTGGAAGTTGCGGTGAGATTACACTTGTGACGGCAAAAAGCAGGGTGAGCGCGTCAAAGAGTGACAAAAGACAAAAGGAAGGAACCCGATGCCCCCCCCCCCTCCCCAGATGATGTAAAGGACAAAAAAATGGGCTCGTGGCAAGAGCTATATGTCTCTTTTAGCTGAACAACAGCAGCTGGGAGAACTGGTTTTTGGGGAGTGAATGAGAAACTTTTCTCCCCGAATTACTCAAACACAACTACTCTCGAGGTGCCTTTGAGCAAGAACAGAGACACTCAACGAGAGTTTATACCAGAGCATCTTCAGCTGTAGACTGAGAGCACCGAGGTGCACCACAGAACGCCACAGGAGGTCTATCCTACCATCAGACTATATAAGCATGAAGGACAACTGAATATACTGGACACTGAGAACAAAAATAATATCAATATCATGTGCAATACTACTTTTTCTATTCTAATGCAATATCACTGTTCATTGTGTGCAATATTAATATTAATGTCCATCATGTGCAATGTTTTTTAGCTTACTTTTTTAATCTCTTTATATTTTTTTATTTAACTTATCTTATTTACTCATTTTACTAAATGCATCTTACTTTATTGTTATTCTATTAGGCACTGGTGCTAGAAATAGTACTTTTTATTTTATACACTTGAACTTGTTGTAATTTTGAGCAATCTCTGGCACAAGAATTTCCTTCGGGATTGATAAAGTTCTATCTTATCTTATCTTATCTTATCTTATCTTATACTACTATAATGTAGCTGTGCCGGTCAGCTATCACAGGCTGACAACAGAAGAATGAAACCAGCGATCAACAGAAAATGACTGCACTTGCAAGTTGGGCAGCTCTATTATGTAAATACATGCATATAGGATATGTAGTAGTACATGGAGTTTACATTTCACTACACTGAAGATGTAAACAATCA
This sequence comes from Adelosebastes latens, assembly GCA_916700685.1. Taxonomy (NCBI): domain Eukaryota; kingdom Metazoa; phylum Chordata; class Actinopteri; order Perciformes; family Sebastidae; genus Adelosebastes; species Adelosebastes latens. The sequence continues at coordinate 10,685 of CAKAKR010059017.1, forward strand.
CCATATATATTTTTTAACCTGGTGTCCCCATCCTCTCTGATATCCTCTCCCATACTCCCTTACCAAAGAATCACAATTTAGCTTCTCCTTCCATACCTGACCAAGTTGGGTCCAACAAACACAGGGCTTTCATCCAGGAGACCGCTGTTCGTGTCCCGTGCGTTCCCGTGCATTAAGTTTCACTTTCCTGTGACAATCAGCTGTTCGTCAACCATGTAGTTCTTTCCTAAACATACCTACCAACAATAGACTAATCCTAAAGTGATGCCAAGGAGCGTGACAAAGTGGCGGTATGTGATGGTTGGTAAAATCCACTAATAGAGTTATTTCCCTTTCTCTATGGGCCCCGCGGATGTGGACGATCGACGGAAGGTCTGGGTAATACTCGGCAGTCGAACCATATTGGCTTCATGCACCATTAAGCAACTTTCATAAGAATGAACAGGGCCCTGCCGCCAACGCTGTTTTCTTAAGACATCCGTGATGGAAGGGCTGCAACGGTTCATGCCAAACCTTCACGGTACGGGGTCTCGGTCCGATGCATGTAGCCGCACGTAGAATACATGGTAGCCGCACGTAGATTGATGCATGTAATGCAGAACCAAAGTTCACAAGTTCCTTTCGCAAACTTGCAGCTGCACGGCGTCGGCAACATGCGCTGAGGTTAGCACAACTAGTGGTTCGGCTTGCGAGTCAGTCCCACTAGTTCGAGCACAAATGAAATGTCAAGAGCTGGAAGACCCGCCTACAGGTTCCCGGTCAGATACAACAACAATGGAGAGAGAGTTGTAGAGAGAGTTGTATATAAACCAAGCCCCCAAAGAAGTGCGCCGGGCTTTAATGCAATTTTTGTAGTGGCCAAACGGTGGTACTACAACTTCCGTGTCCGTCTCGTGATGCCGTTGGGCCCAAAAAGGCTTTTTCTCATTGACTTACATTGGGAAAGAGACTATAAACCAGCGGATCATTTTTTTTTGCAGTAACTCAACTTCCCAGTACGAACACTTGAATAGCACTTTTTTAGTCCTAAAAGATATAAAATGCACTAATAGCTGAATCCAGAATTATTTCTCTTCCTCCGTTCATGTGAATGAGACCCAGATCGAGGCTGGAGCGAGGGCTGGGAGGCGGAGTTAAAGGAAACGCTACCGCGCCTGCTCTATGGGCCCAATGGAGGCGGAAGATCGGCGGATGATCCGGGTACTTTATCACTCGTCAGTCGAGCCATTTTGGCTTCATGCGCCGCTGAGCAACTCTCATAGGAATGAACGGGAGCCAGCCTACAACGCTGTATCCAGTTCTCTTTATATACATCCCTGGTATAAACGAGGACGGCGTGTTGGCGATGTTGCTCCACCCTCGTAGGGGATGTGAATGGAAACACATTCAACATGCTGACGCACAGCATCACCCAGATGTGCCGATCACTGGGATAATTAATGTTAGGGTGCCTTGAATGTTTAAATATAGCCATGGTGGAACTAACTGTAGCACTCCTCCTAATGCACAAGTTTTATTTATAGTAGTCTATTTATTTAGTATTTTCAATTTCATGGCATTGGGGATGCTAATTTTGAAACATTTTCTTAACTGATAACTGACCCTCGTTAACCGATTATGAACCGTTAACCGACAAGATTTGTGCCTCGCATGCAGCGGTGTACCAGCTGCAGGAGCACAACAGACAACTGAGTCATCAGTTCACCGTCCAGGAGCGTTAACTTAGCAGCTACGATGCTGCGTGTAGTGTCGCGGACATGCAGCCACTTTCCCAGTAAAAGTCTCCACCGCACATTTAGTTTAGTTTAGCAGGTTGTCAGCTGTGTATCTGCCCGGCGTAACTTTAGTGAGGGTCCGACAAACTGTGTGTATTTGTGCTACGTTAGCAGCTCTAGCATTGCCGGAGGCTTCGTGCTCGCTGCCGCAACACACGTAGTCTGTCAGCGTGGCGAAACTTTAAGGAGTGTCCGACAGACCGTGTGTGTGTGTTGGTTGTGAGTGTGAGGTTGTTGGTGGCGTTATAGCTGTGAACGTAGGTGTATCAGTGCATGTACAGTTTATTTGTCGGTGAATAAATGCTACGAAGCTTTTCTCCTTAAAGAGACGAGCTGCTCCTCTGAGCCGTTCAGCTTTTTAATTAATTATCAATATTTCTTTTAACCATTTTAACCGATAGCATTAATCGGTTAAAATGCTTAATGCCGGTAATGGTGTTGCTAAATGGAAATTTGGGAGACAGCAAAATATCTAGTCAATTTCAAGAACATCGGTCCTGTAGTACTGGACTGACTGACCATCATCACCAGCCTTCGACCATGCCCCTAGCAGGGCAAAAGTCTGATTAAGTGTATTCGTTTTACATTCTTATTCAGTATTTGTAGCCCGCCGGGCGATGAGTGTAAACAGCATCATCATCAGGCAATCAAGGAAAGCTCACTGTACTGTACAGTAAGTATAGTAAATGTGCAGTCAGGTTCATCAGGTGACTCCAGCAGGAGAACCTGCTGGTGAGAGCAGTGTCTACACGCGGTGTCAAAACTTGGCTGTGCTGAAGGCAGATGACTTGAAAGGTGTCGATGAAGAAAACCGGTGCTCGGGGACAAAATGACAGAGAGAGGTGAATCTGCTGTTGCTTAATGAGTTGAGTGAGTTCCCCTGTTCTGTGCGTAGGTAGAGTCAAAATAAAAGATTTGGCTTCCCAGGCAGCCAAGTCTGTGTCCCTCATTGCTCATTCTTCCTCTCAAATGAGGCAGAAAGGACGCAATTGAGTAAAATCAACTCATTTACCCCCAAAGTCAAATCACTAACACAGACGTCAACAACACTATTAATCAACAGGTGAAGTGAAGTAGCGGTACCTGCTGCAGCAGGACCTAAATCGTACGTCTTGACTATAAAAAGCAGCACTTATATCAAAGGATGACTTAGTGTCTGTCACACAGATCTGCCATGAAATTGCATTCTGTACTTGTTTTGTCAAACCCCAAATAAATCAGTAAAGCATGAACAGCGGTGAACCTACCTTGTCTTTCAGCATTTTAGCTTTCCGGCTGTTCTGCACAAGTCGTCTCCCTAGCTTCTTGGCATACCAAATAGAGGCAAACATAGCGACAGGTGAAATAATAATGTTCTTTGGTCTGCGGTGACAGCCCGAACGGCTCTAGCTGCTGCCCATCTGGACTGCGTGCTTCTTATCAGCGGACTGTAGCACACAGGCGAGAGCAAAAAAAAGAGAGGGAGGGTGAAAAGACGGGATGATGCTGAGGGAGGGGGAGCGTCTAAGCACCAAAGTCAGGTCTCCGTCAGCTACAAAAGCAAAGGGGAGGGAGAGAGAGCGAGAGAGGAAGGGAGAGAGAGCTTAAGAGAGAGAAGGGGAGGAGGGACCACCGCTTTCCACGTGGAAACTACATCTTCAGCACCAATCGAAACCTGCTAAGAGGTTGTCGGCAGCTCCCAGTTTCCAGAGGCGGGGGTGGAAAGGGAGTGGGTAATGCCCTGCTCTCACTATACCTACGCCTGCAGCCACTCATCATCCTAAAGCCAGCAATAAACAGCAAAGAAGAAACTTACTGAAACATCACATCTTTACCACAAACAATGACATGTTTCTCTGATGGTAATGTATTTTTAAAGTTATAATCCATAAGATTTCCCTCATAACTTGCTATATATGTTGGTACATTCTGTTAGTTTCAACTTTATGGTCATTGCAGTACAGTACAGTAATACGCTCACTGGCCACTTCCTCAGGTACGCCTGTTCAACTGCTTGCTAACACAAATATCTAATCTATCTAACCAATCACGTGGCAGCAACGCAATGCATGTAGGCATGGAGACATGGTCGAGACGATCTGCTGAAGTTCAAACCAAGCATCAGAATGGGGGAAGAAAAGTGATGTGACTTTGAACGTGGCATGGTTGTTGTTGGTGCCAGACAGGCTGTTTTGAGTATTTCAGAAACTGCTGATCAACTGGGATTTGCACGCACAACTCCAATCTCTAGGGGTTTATAGGGAATGGACCAAAAAAGAGAAAATATCCAGTGAGCATATCCAGTTGATGGCAGGGGCTCAGAGGAGAATGGCCAAACTTGTTCGAGCAGATAGAAAGGCAACAGCAACCATTCGTTACAACCAACGTATGCAGAAGAGCATCTCCACACAACACACAGAGAAGTGCTGCAGCAGCAGAAGACCTCACCGGGTGCTACTCTTGTCAGCTCAGAACAGGAAACTGAAGCTACAATTGGCACGAGCTCTCCAAACTTGGACAATAAAAGATTGGAACAAACGTTGCCTGAGTCTTGAGTTGGTGACTCATTAGACCAGGCAGGTCTGGTGGCGGTGTAATGGTGTGGGGGATATTTTCTTGGCACAATTAATGGGCCTCTTAGTACAAACTGAGCATTGACCATGTCCATCCCTTCATGACCACAGTGTACCCATCTTCTAATCTATTTTAATTATATTCTATTTGGCCTCGTCTCATTACTGAAGAACAGACTGCTGCTGTGCAATCAGCGTGTTGATGTTCTTTCATTCACTGTGACAGAGAGTTGTGATCGTGACGAGCAGAAGTTTTACAGTGGAGATGACTTTGCTTCATGACAGGGAGAAGATAACTGAGCCTTCTTCAACTTCCTCAACATTGTCTTCACAATCAACAATCTCCACCAGTATCAGAAACGTGTAGGGAAAAAAACAAGCATCCACAGTTCTTGTGTTCCCCAACTGGAATCTCCGTCACCGCTGTAGCCCCAACCTGTTTGTATAACAGCGTAGCTACAGAGTATACGCACACAGCCACTGATGCTTTGCATAAAACTATAAACCAAGCTTAAGGCTTTGGGTGTAGGTAATATGATTAAAGATGGAAATAGACCCAGTCTTTTAGTAGTACAATACAACAGGCCTGGAGAGAGGGTATCAGTTCACTGACAGTTGCAAAAATCAGGAGTTAAAGATGTGTTTCATTAATATGCCAGGCGTTGGCATCACACCTCATAATGAGCCACATTAACACTCCTGTCCTATGTATCATCCTGCTCTTTCTCTCTCTCCCATCTATCAACTCTGAACCCTGCAGACGTTCTGCATTTTACTTCTGGGCTTCAATTCAAACCTCTCTAATCAATTGGTCGACTGGCTTCGCATTCAAATAATTCTGCGACGGAAACCACGAAGAAGACCAGAAAGAGGCCTCCCACACCGGAGCATGTGTGTTGTTGACAGCGTATTCTGGACCAACCTCCTATAATAACACGGCTGCCCTTTTATCACTAAAGAGAGGGAGCGCTGCAGGCTAATTGCCAGGAAAGATGACACCACACAGCTGGACAATGATAAACTACAGGGTGTGGAGGATGACGTGGCAGTGTTTTTCTCTTCTCTTCCAAAGAGCCTCAGCCTGGCTCATCCTGTCCTGGTGTGTCCTATAACAGAGCTGCAATCACTGCAGATGGTTGTGATCGATAACAACTTACAGTATACACATCTTCTGCATATCTTTTAATCCTCTGTCTAAATCTCACAGAGCGATTGAACTTTTTGATCTGGATATTTATAGACAATGGACAATCAGATGGTTTGTATTTGTCTCAACCTCTCTCCACAAATAAGGGTGGGGTTTACTAGATAGCTCCCAGGACAATAATGTAACAATTATGATGTAATTCTCAGTTGTTTGTGATGCATTAAACTGGTGGTAGCTGTGAGGAAATTCACACATTCTGTTACTGAAAGAACAACTAGTATCAGATCTGCAATTATACCTCTTGTCTTCACCATCTTCCAGACTTTTCTCAACATTTTATCTAAAAAAACAACTCACGGCATTCAGGCAACACCTGGTGGTAAAGAAAATACATATTTTTTGCATTGCAAATGATCTTTTGATGAATGGTAATTTCAGACTTCAGTGCATATGTTGGCTGATCTAAGGGCAGCTTTTCAATCAGGAGATTGAGCTAATTATTAAAATGTAAAATGGGGGGCTGATATCTTCAGAACCTGCTGTGGAAAGGTTGTTATATTTGACATTTACCTGGCAAAGCCGGAGTTTTTGGGCAGCATTGGTGAATAACAATTAACCAAAGCTAGCTGGTCTATCTGCTTGACTCTCTGACATCAAGGAGTGGCGGGCAGAACATGTATTTGAACCGAAATCTCTGCCTAAACTAAACTCTCTTAGCATTTGTTCAGAATGTATGTCCAGTTCTAACTCACACTAACTCTACTGGATTCTATGGGTAATACTCTCCTCCAATCACGAGCACGCATTTGCCTACTGAATTTTGCACAAGTGTAGCCGGCCAATGAGGACGTGCCTGCCCAAAGACGTGCAGTCCCCAAAGTATATAAGGCAGCGTCCATCGCTATCAGACATCCTTTTCTCTTCAGCGAACAAAGATTTGCCAACTGACTGCTCGTCTCCACGGATGGAGTCGCCGCTTCAAGAACCTCTCATCGCCAGCGTGGATCTTCACGACACCTGTTGGCGGTGCCTCGGTGGCGGACCACGCAGAAGAGAGTGCTCTGCAACCTCCAGCCTGCCTGGCCTGCAGGTCGATTCCCAAGATTCAACGGCAGCAGTGGTGGCATCGCTTCTGACGCTGTGACGTGATGCCCCACTGCGACGATAGTGACCCAGAGTCTCCTGCTCGGAGTGGAAGGAGTGCAGAAATGACTATGGGGGGGGAACGTCTTGGAGATGAGGGCCACGTTCTCGGGCACACTCACGACATGGCACTATTTTCCCGCCCTCTCCCTTGTTCCTGTTGATGCTGTTAATAAAGTCGATGTTTGAAAATGTAAAAAAATTCCTCCCCTCTCCCCAACTCCTCGGCTTGCCATGGCGCCTCGTTGAGCTCGGCCAGAACCGAGTGTGACGCTTCATGGTTGCCCAGTGTTAATGCACTTGAAGCACATACCGACCATCCCGCCCAACCTCCGGTAAAGGAGGCAGCCGGCCGGTGCGGTCACGCCCGGCACGATCACGATGACATAAGCGGACAGAGCCGGCGGCATGAGGCTGTGTCCATTCATGAGCGTTATAACTGACGTGAGACTGTTAGAAAACACACCTTGACCGGTGGAGCAGCTTTGAATAACGTTACAGAAGAGCTGTCTAATATGAGGCATTCAAGGACCTCAAAGCCAGATCAGTGTGTTTCACTGGCTATATTAATATTATAGTAGTATTTTATAATATATATTTAATATTAAAAATAGGCGTATGTTTTTTAATAATTATCTTTCATCTGAATTCAACCTTATAGATAGAGATATTATAATACATGTGTCTACAAATACATAATTGTTGTGAGACAAATGACTGAATGTCTGTGTAGCAGTAAAGGGAACAAATAATATGCTGGGATCACAGAATATGAAGAAGAGCTTGTATTGTGTATTCCTTTATATTCAGTCTGGTGTTTTATGTTTATTCGTATGTGTCGGCGACTGAGACCTTGGCGTGTAAAGGTTGGTTAGTCCAGGGTGGCTGGATCCCCTCTAACCGTGGAGGATTGTGATAGCCTGTCAGGCCGGTGCTGGAGGAGGCTTTGGCCATCTGGAGCGAAGGGTCCCGGTGTCCCCAGGGTCGCACTCAAGTTATGTTCGTGTGTGGGAGGAAAACACAACTTTCTGGTGTGTAATGTGTGCAGATGAGTTTGTGTGTGTGAGAGAAAGGTCTGCGTGGTGGGGAGGAGAACTCAGCGGGGATGAGGCTGATCTCGTCAAGCCACCCTTGGCCTCGTAAAGGAGGTCAGCCGCCTGCATTTGCATTGTCTTATTCTCCGAAAACATTTGCCAGAGGTCGATATTTGGGATCATACTTTATGGCATTCATTATAGTAGTTATGTTTAGTGGAAAAGGACAACTGAGATGTGATATTTTATATAATATCTGGATTTTAGATATCTATGCATATCTATGCATTGAAGGAACATTATGTTACATTTAGGGGGATCTATTGGCAGAAATGGAATATAATGTTTTCTTTAGCGTGTTATCACTTGAAAATAAGATTCATTGTGTTTTTGTTACCTCAGAATGAGCCGTTTATATCTACATAGGGATGGCAGTAGCTCGGTCCATAAGGACTTGCCCACTGCTCCTAATATATACATATACTTGGATGAGTTAAATGCAGTAACTCAATTTCACTGTGTGCTGTGCTGTAAAATAAAATTGGATTTACATTTAACATAGGGAGCGGGTCCTATCTTCATGGAGCTGGCCACCATATTTCTAGAGTAGCCCAGAACGGACTGTGTTAACTTTGTTGCTTGGGCCGGAGTCGACAAAGCTACTCGCTCCGGAGACAAGACACCGGGAACCTCTGTTGGTCTTGAGGTGCTGCAGCATTTATTTCTCCACAAACTGCAACTTTCACTGTTCTAAACTAAATAAACTAACTCTGTCTTCTGCTCCACTAGCTCACAACATCACACACATTCACCTCTGCTCTCTCTCTCTCTTGCTTCACTACTCACTTCCCACACACAGACTCTACACACTCGCTCTGCTATTCTCCAAAAGACCTGTAGGCAATGACATGTAATGTAATGACGTACAGTGTAAAGCGCTTTGAGTGGCCAGAAGACTAGAGAGGCGCTATATAAATGCAAGTCCATTTACCATTCAAAATATGAGTTATTTATCTGCCTTCAACCTGCTTCTCCCTCTCTTTTATCGTGCCTCTAGAAACAGGTCATGGAACAGAGAAGCACCATGCCTAATATTTTTATTGAAAAATATTTCCCTTATGAATTGGGAGAGAAAACCATGTGAGGTCATGGTTCTAAGTGATATTGTGAGTCTTGTTTTATCCAAAATCATGCAGCCTGAATAAAGAGCAGTATAAATGTGAATTGAATCACAGCGAGGAAGATTACAAAGTGTACTGGAAGAGACAGCAGAAGGTTGTGAACTGAGGACAAAAACGAACAGCTGATTGTAAAGTGAAAGTGGAGGATGACGTATGACCCGCAGCTTCTACTATAGTCTTACGCCATATTCTCGTTTTAGCCACAACCTTTTTTTTTTTGGCGAACAGTGTGGCTAATCAACATTGTAAGGAAATGCCTCGAATAAATATGAAATATCATAAAAACACCAAAATACACTGGGTGGGGGGGTTTAGGTAAGTGGCATGCGCCCAACGGCATCTCAGTGCTCGGTTAGCTGTGGGCCGCCGTTTGGATTTTGATAAAGAGCATTTCAGCAATCCTGGTCACGTCTGGTCAGCTAACATTACTGCCAAGCAGCTGAAATATAGAGTGATATTGTGCTTTTAGCTGACGTGTGTCGCCTCACTGTTTTGAGCGATGTTCGTTCATGTCTATGTAGAGCGAGCACAAGCGCGAGCAACAGGACGCTGACTTTCGTTGACTTAACGGCCACAGGTGTCGCTGTTAACAAGACATTCTGATTCTTACAAACAGTCCCTTTAAAATCTAAACATTTGGAACAGTTCTCGAACAAAATGTGGCTTTGTTTGCTTTGACTCCATTAACATTACGTATGCAGGCTTTATAGTGATTTAACATCGTATTCAGCTTAGTATAAAAAAGCAAAAGCATGTTGGATGCACAGGCTAATAATGTACCATTAAGTGCTTTTTTGCTGTGCCAGGATGGCCAATTTAGGATTCAGCAGAGGCAAGCACTACTCAAATCTAATGACCAGCCTCGTGACGCTTTAACAAAAATGTATTCCTGTAATTTGCATAAGATGTTTTAACCAGTGAAAACACAGGCTGAATATTGACAGTTCAACATTAAAATTAGAGACACCATATATTTTAGCTGTTGTATAGTCAAAATCAGGCACTGTTATCGGTCTGTTCTTTGGTGAGAATGAATACATCAATGCAACATTTTAGACCATTAAATATTCATTGCGGTCACTGGCAATTATTTTGAGGCCATACCTCACTGTCAAATGAGTACAAATGCAGCTGCTAAAACCAAAAGATAAGTCTTCTTTGAAAGTCTGAATAAATAAAAAAGGGTGGGCATACATACGTCCAGCATGTCCCACATGATGCTTAGACTGAGCCTTCAGCTACAGTCAGACTCCATCTCTCCGAGTGATTTGAGAAGCGACGGTACGACAGCACTCTGTAAGTACTAATGGCTGTGTCTGTTTAATGGCTTTCCATTTCCCTTCCCTGTTTAAGAGCTGACCTCTTTAAAATACGCTCCTCTTTTTTTCCTTAAGATGTTCTCTTACAACAAGATTAAATGAACTGCTCAACATCTGTCCTTATATTTATTCTTTGAGTGCTGTCACCAAACTTTGATTCATCCTCACAGACAGTTTTTCCATCAGCAAAGAAGAAAAAAAACTATTTTAAGGGAAAATGGCTTAAGTGAACAAAATTGACCTCTTACAGAAACCCACTAAGAACAAATCAATTTTGGTGGATCCCGCAGTGTGTCTGAGTGTAGACAGCCAGTCTTTCACAGAGATGCTGAGATGGAGTCTGTGGGTTATTTGCAGTGCATCATTATGTTCAATCTAAGGTTGATGGGAACTCCTTGTGAACAGACCATCAGCAGGATGGGTCAGTCACATTTGGCGTGACATTTTGACTCTGTGTGTTTCCTCACTCCCTTTCATTTTCCTCCCTCCTCAACTGTGTTTACTACCAACCAAAACCCTCATCCAACAGAACTAAATCATTATGTCTACTGCCTGCAACTATATTATATTACTATAATACTACAACTAAGAGTAACTATTTTTACACCAAGGAGCTTTTTTGGAGTTGACTGTGACTTAAACTATAACCTGACCCACTAGATAGTCTGTTACACAGGACCGTCTGAGAGGCCGTCATTGGAAACCTTCAGCAGGCACTTTCAAAAAAATACTTGGTAGGAGATTGGATGAACCATCTGTCAATCAAACTCTTGCCGAAGCCAATTGGAAGACTAGCGAGAAAAGCCTGCAGTGCCGATCTTTGCTCTTCTTTCAATGAAGAAATAACTCTCCAGTTCTGATAGAACTGATGCTATTGCAGCATCTACGCGAACCTCTTCAGGAGTCGCCATTGTTGTTTTGAACCAACAGTCGCCTCTCTGTGTTGCGTCACAAACACCTAAAACAACTTTGAACTTTGTGTTGGAAGCAGAAAAAATGGGCCAGTGTAAGGATGTGAGCGACTTTGATAAGGGCCACATTGTGCTGGCTAGACGACCGGGTCAGAGCATCTCCAGAACTGCAGCTCTTGTGGGATGTTCCCGGTCTGCAGTGGTCAGGACCTACCAAAAGTGGTCCAAGGAAGGAAAACCGGTGAACCAGCGACAGGGTCAGACCCGAGGCTCATTGATGCACGTGGGGAGCGAAGGCTGGCCCGTGTTGTCCGATCCAATAGAAGAGCTACTGGAGCTCAAATTGCTGAAAAAGTTAATGCTGGTTCCGATAAAAAGGTGTCAGAACACACAGTGAGGAGCAGTTTGTTGCGTATGGGGCTGAGAAGCCGCAGACCGGTCAGGGTGCCCATGCTGACCCGTGTCCACCGACCAAAAGCGCCTACAACGGGCACGTGAGCATCAGAACTGGACCACGGAGCGATGGAAGACGGTGGCCCGGTCTGATGAATCACGTTTTCTTTTACATCATGTGGATGACAAGGAGTCCATGCCTCCACGGGTCAGGAGGACCTACTCAATATTAGGCAGGTGGTCATAATGTTATGGCTGATCGGTGGATATATGGGCCGTAGCCTATTTTTTTTAACCATACTACACCATAACATAATCGGCTAATATTTGCATTAAACTAACAATAACTAAACAGAAAATACATTATCATACTGATCCTTCGTTTATGCCCACAACACACCCAAAACCTGAAAGCTTTCAATAGAGTGCAACGTCTGTGCTACGGAGTCGGCAAGTCTCTGCCCCAACAAATCAGCAGAAAATGATGCGTCTTTGTTGAGTGCTTGGTTACCGACTGTGCATGTGTGCATCTCTTACTTTGGGTTTTATTGATGTGCTGGCTGCTGTTGCTGCTGTTGCTGCTGGTGTTGACGTCGAGCTGAAGTTTGAATAAAGTTTAAATGTGCACAGCTGTCGTCGGAGTTATTGAACTAACATCTGTTCAGCCAGCGTCATTTTCAGTCATTGACCATCAGAGCTGGCTCGCAACTTACAGGACTTAAAGGATCTGCTACTGACGGCTTGGTGCCAGATACCACAGCAGACCTTCAGAGGTCTAGTGGAGTCCATGCCTCGACGGGTCAGGGCTGTTTTGCGGGCAAAAGGGGGACCTACTCGATATTAGGCAGGTGGTCATAATGTTATGGCTGATCGGTGTATATTTGTCCTTTCACAATGCCAGCAGAAGACCGCTGCTAGCTACTTGTATATTTGTCCTTTGGAACTGACGTGCTTTATTTGCATGTGGCTTGCATTCTGATAACTGGACAGATCCCACTTTAACAGGTGTGTCAGTGAAAGATAAACAGCAATGGTGTTGCAACAATGGTGCACAATAAACTATTTTGCTTCACTTAGCCACCTAAAAACCTCTAAGTGTTCATCTCAGGCTACCACTGAGAGTCTGATGTCAGAGGCTGGAAACAAAAGAGCTTCTTGAGGCCTTTGATGTTATTTGATGGTAACATTATCTACTGGGACTCAAGTTTCAATCTTTTCCCTCAAATAAAAGGTAGTGAGACAACAAGCCTGGGCAGATTTTCAAGAACTGTCCAAATGTGACTGAGGCAGATGGGCACTTTGATAACAGTCTATCTACAGAAGAGGAGGATACCTGGTAGGATGACTGGTAGTGTAGACAGGTCCTCTGACCCAATTAAAGAAACTGAAAAGTACTGTTTTATCAACTGTGTAATGAATATTCACGCATTTGCTATGATGGATTTAATTTTCTGTGTACATGACAATTACGTTTGAGTGAAGCTTCTTCACCCGAATCTTGCCGATCTCAGCCAATGTTTGGGTCTGTAAAACTCTTCTATGACCAAGCTTTTGATCAGCAAGTTTTCTATTGTTTTAATGGAAAGTGCATCGCCCCTTAATATTACAGCAATATATATAAAGTTTGTGCATTTACAAGACCAAAAGCAAACTTATTATGAGACAACAAAAATATGATGTATTAAGGTCTGCAAACCTCGGCTAGTGCAAGGCAATATTCATAATGTGACATTAGGACTTAATGCTATCCAGCTTTAAATAAGCTGTATTGTATCTATAACCGCTTGCTATAAATGCCAAATCAAACAATTATGTAGTATTAGGTTTCAAGAAACAAAATGTTAACTGTTAGTAGGAGGCAGGATGCAAACTATGGTCTCCTGTGTGGAGGTCACATGCTTTGTACAGTACACCCAGACCTCGGTTCTCCTTCTGCCTTTGCTGCTTGGAAACGGCAGCTTTATTTTTTATTTAATTATTGCTCTGATTAACTTCTCATACAGTCAAATGTTACAATCCAAGAAGACATAATCCAGAATACGTGTATATAGTGTGCTGTACAGTAGGCTTTTTCTTGAGACAGAATAGGTGTATAATGTATGTGTATGAAGGAACTGTGTTTCAATGTCAAGAAATAAATCCATGAAAGAAGCAGGAAGATGAAACACAATGGGACTCGTGCAGGAAGCCATATACAAACAGTTATTGTCTTATTTTTGTTCGTATCCACAATTTGTTCTTATTTTGTTAGTAGCCGTTGATTTCTGGGATTCACCAATGTTTTTATTTTTGTTCTTTTCTTAGGTAAGAGAACATTTCACAAGCAGTCGAGAGTACTCTTACTAAGATGAGAAAAAACAACCTCTTGTTTTCACAGTCCAACGCAAGTTGTTCTTACGGTATTATTGGTGGCATCTCTCCAATTCTTAGTATTTGCACATGAAATAAACAGCTGCCCTTATGTAGTGTTTAGGGGGCATTAACTATGCTAATATTAAACAATGACTTGGATGGTTAAGAACAAAAAGCCATAGAACTCAAAATGCTTTGGTCCAAAAATAACATGTCGAGATGAGTAAAAGTAGCATCCCTTTAAATATAACGTGTGTTTAGAGCACATGAACTACAGTCTACAGTAGAGAATGATGAATGCACAGATGCAATGTGTTTCAATGTCACTGTGCACTTCAGTGTTTTAGAAAGTCCCATTAAATTCAAACAAAGAGCTGAGATACATCTAATCTCTCAATCTGATTTTTGCTGCAGCCTTAAGGTTTTATAAACTACAAACACTGACCTTAGGATGCTGTCGCATTAAGCACTGTGTGTTTTAAAGGTGCTATATAAATATACTTGACTTGTCTTGAGTACAGACAAATCCTCAGAAAATGTGATTCTCAAATGGAAGAAGTGCATTTGTGCAGTGTTGCAGTTGGTGGCACTGTTGTTATCCACATCCACACTAGCCCACAGAGAGTTTTCACTCAGGCGCTCCCATTGTGTGGATAAGAAGACAGAGGAGGAATAATGACAACAGGGAGTGGATTAGAGAAAGAAGCGATCTTTTCCCCCACGGGTTGAAAGTTATACTGAGGAAGTGCACTGTCGATCTGACCTCTGCCACCCGTCGCTGAGCACAAACCAGCGACTGCTTCTGCAGCCTTCATTAAACTGGTATTTATTACTCACAAACTTCACCCTACCTGACTGACAGAGGAGTAATTGCTGCCAAAAAAATGCATGTGTTTTTACAAGCAGACATTACCATGGAAAGAGGGCGGCGATCGATAAACATCGCAGCAGTTAGAATCAATAACATCTTCCCTGAGTCACACTCTCCAACCGGCGGTGCTTGATTCGGCCAGCGAGGGAGGGGTTACACTTCCTCTGGTCATAGACAAACCATAATTCTTGCCTCCCTGCTGCCTTTACAATTACACCGGCTGTATTAAAGCAATTTTTCATTCAAAAGTCCCAAGGCTGAGAGTAAACAAATAGGCTGAGCACAGAATCCCTGGTCATGGGCCTGTTCACGACTCCCTCACACACTTGTCTCTCTCTCGCACTGCCTTTCTCATACTCGCATTACAAATCCAATCAGGTCCTCCTTTACGCCACGAGGGAACCGACCCACCAGGAAATCACACCCAAAGAAAGTCAATAGTTATCTAAGCAAATGTATACGTGTGAGAATGTAGGAGACAAATGGCAGAGTAGAACGGAACGACACAGTCTCACAGCAGTTTGAGAAATAGTCACAAAGTTTAATCTATTTGATTTGTGTACATAGACACACATTTACCTTTTTCTGGGAGGCTCAGCACGACATTCAACAACTTATTTTTTGTGCATTTTTCTTACGAATGTCCTACAATTGTTACAATTTCCACTCCAGTCTTTTCAAAATAAAACATGTTAAAGGATTGGACGTGGAAAAGATTGACTTGGTTAGGCTTAGGCAACAAACTACTTAGTTAGGTTTCGGAAAAGATCGCGGTTTGGGTTAAAATAACACTGGAAGTGCCATAACTTAAGGAAGGAAGTTATCTGACTAATAAATCAACGTTGAGTTTCACACGGGACACAAATACCGGTCTCCTGGGTGAAAGTCCTGACCTCCTCCCTACGCGGCGTTCACCCCTCTTTATACTTTCCGGTTCACAATTAACTGGATCACATAAGAATTGATTTCATGCTGACCATCACGAAAAAAACTGTGCTATGTATACGAATCAATAGATAAAATTCTGTGACTATTTCACGAACTGCTGTGCGACTGGGCTCTGAACTGAAACTATGTATTTACCAGCCGCAAAAGTGCCGGAAGTAAGCCTGACCTTGGCGTCGCGGCTGGTGTCACTGATCACACACGCCAACAAAAAGAATTATGTTTTGATGCATCGGTACATCATCACTACAGTTACTTAAACCAAAGTGAGTGCATTTGATAGGAAACGTCAATCAGTCAGTCAGCGCATCTTCAATCTCCTGTGGACACATTTGCTCCTATTGTTAATTAAACACAGTCAGTACTTTTAGAACTCTTTCAATACAATAATTGACGGGCGTCATGTTTTCTTTGAGTGCTAAAAGTTGACCAACCTTGAGTTTCCTTGTCAAAATGAAAGCACCAGATTCATTCATGTAGAACCTGCACCCATTCCACATCTACAGTACACCTTACCCAACTAATCATTATTATAATAATGTTATGATGTAGACAATTAAAACAAAATACCATCAGAGGTTATAAACACAGTACACAGTAGAGCATGCTGTAACTTTGCCTTAATGTTAACTTGGCCTTTGAATATTATGCTTCATTATTAAGGCTGTGTCTCAATCTGCATACTTCCATACTTACACTTTCTATTTTGAGTGCACGAGTGTGTTCACATTGAGAATTATAGAAAAACGCAGTGCACTCTAAGTCCTCGAACGTTGCACTCAAAACAGTCAAAACTTTGAGTGTGGAACACGGGACGCTTCTCACCCTCAACGGTCGCCATCTTTGCTCCGTAGTGGAAGGGGAGGAACCACCAACCTGTTTCAAACTTGTGAAAATGGCGTGTGAGGAAGCTGCAGTGGTTGTGATGGAAACGGCAAAGCTCAAATTTAAGTATACATATATTTTTTTGTATAATGCCACTATACTGTAGTCAGACAGAAGCCATTATTGGGTTAATTTATCCATCTGCAGATACGTCGTGATGTCCATGCTGACGATCACCAGCAGATCTACTGAGCTTCCAGTGAGTTCACAACAACCGTGTGCGATTGAGACAACACCACCCTGTCGAAATTCTACACTACACAAGTAAGTACATAGTGTGCACAGTGTAACCTTCTAAATGGAAGTGTACTAATGGAAGTATCCGATTTGAGACACAGCTTATGCCCCAGGTTAAATCATATATATTTAGGTATCCTAAACACACAACCAGGGTGTAAACTCTTCAACATAATTTATATAGTAAATACATGATCATTAACAGAGACAGATTAACACCAGATCACAGCAACACCACAACAACACATGGGATTCGCTGGCAAGCAAATGGGTCACAAACACGCATAGGGGTTATAGTAACAAAATGTGGGCAGGGCTCAAGACTAACAGCGTCCCGTCGTCACGGGAACGATGGGAAATGTGTTTGGGCAGAACGGAGATCTTCCCCGGGATGCTCGGGGACGAAAGGGATTTTTGTGTACGTATGTATAACAAACTGAACCGAGCGCTGACTACAACGGACTGCGTCTCCTCACGTCGGCAGGAGGACAGCTAGTTGAGCGGCAGTCCTGCGGAGCGTTACACAGTGAACTGCAGAGTTAACATGAGTTAACAGACACTTTACATCAGTGTTCACATTTTGCCAAACTTCTGTCAGAGATGAAAGTAACCACATGCATTTACTCCAGTTGTGTACTGAAGTACACTGCTGAGGTATTTGTACTTTGATAACAAACAAAAAAGGTGCTTTACTTCTACTATAACTGTCTTTCTGTATGTCCTATCTCTGGAACCGTTCATGCGATCTACTTCAAACTAAGCGGGTGTATTGCTGGGGACCCGAGGGAGTGCCATGTCGAATTTGGTGCAATTTGGACGCATGACATGTTCAATATTAATACACTTTGATTAAACAAGCACACAGCGCTCTGTGCAGCGGTGGGGGGGCTTCAGGGCTGACTGAGTCAAGGATTTTGTCTGCCATTCATAAAATAACGTTCTAACCAAACTCTTCTTCACTTCCCTGGAGTCAAGTGTCAAGACGGTGGTGAAAGATAGTTAGTCTGGAGCCCTGAGTGTGGGTATGACAAGAGAGCAGCGACCCAACAAGAAAAGGAAGACTGACTGCTTCGTCAGGCGATGGATTGAAGACAACACCAAAACAAAATCCATGCAGCACCGAGGGGACATCAATCATCTGGGTACCAGGACCCAGAAATAAGGGAATAGAGTTTTAAATGATACCAACAAAAAAAAAAATACAGAGGATTGAGATTCCCCAGAGGTAAAAATAAAAATGAAATTAAATAAAACTTGCCATGTAGTTTGCTGTGGTCACACCCGGGTATGCAAGATCAAAATGGGTAACCAGTGCAGGCTGCAGGTAAGAAATGAAAGACAAGATCACTAGCCAGTAGACTTAGGTAGAGAGAAAGAGAGAGAGAGAGAGAGAGAGAGAGAGAGAGAGAGAGAAGGGAGCCTAATGCAACAGGATAAAAAAAAACATTAGTAATGGTTGCCCTGTCACATGTTGAGTGGGAAGAAAAAGGGAAACATGTGGGTTAAGATTGGATGAGGATGAGAGGGAGTGGATCACTCTGCTTCCTGCATTATTTCTGTAAATGAAGAAGAGCCTCTTACCCAGTGGGAGATATTCCCACCACAGACTGAATGCTCATGTGCAAAATCAAATTCACAACACAACTTTGCAACCATACTTGAAAATATCACTCCTGTGATAATTAACATATTTGTTCCCACCTGCTAATTTAGCTTTTTCTCACTGCTGTGGACCTAAAAGTATAAACAGCGTTCTTAAAAAAAAACTACAGTGCAACACAATGAACCCAAAGGTTGGTTTAAGGTTGTTTGGGGCCATATCACTACTGTGTGTTACATTTACATAAACAACATTTTACATGATGACAGTCTGCTGGAGTACATCACGGCACCGACAGATATGGTTTCATGACACGACGCTGGAAGAGGGTGTAAACAGAGCTAAAGCACTGAGAGCTCCTGACAGTAGATGGTGACAGCGTGTGATTTCCAAGATGTCAAAAGGAAACAATGAGGATTAGGATCTGGTCTTATATGCATCATCTAGCAACTATACTACATGAGAAGTTCTGTGTTCAATCACATGTGATCAGAGTTTCTGCTGTCATGCTGCAGATTCCAGAAAGTCTTAACGAAATCATAAAACAAGGCCAAGCGTCCAATCAAATACATTCTAACCGACATCATTTAATACACAAGGATTTCATTTTTGATCACATCTAATAACCATTTGGAGCCAATTTTCAGATGACCAGTCGTAGCAGTTGGAATATTAATTTTCAGAACTATGTTTTCATTAGTGTATAATCACCTGAAATTAAGAATGTTTTCATTAGCTTAGAATGAGCCCTTCGCGGGTCCTCTTCACGGAGTCCTCCATGTCGCTCCTCTATGTTTCTACAGTAGCCCAGAACCAACAACACAAACCAAACACTGACTCTAGAGAGAGCCTTTCGCATTTCTACGTTACATGAAGGCCACCGTGGTTCTCCAACATGCTTGTGAAACTGCGGTAACGTGAGCCTGCAGAGTGCAAAACCGTGGTGCCGCCAGCCGCCGTCTGACTTCTTCTAGTAGTGTTATTACGGTAAGGGTGGCCTCTGAGTGAGGCGAATGGCGTCACCGCGTTTCTGCTCACGTCACCACATTCTTGGAAAGGGAGGAGTTTGCGGAAGGGTACTCAGTTGGTTGCAATCTGCAATCGCGCCACTACGTGTCGCCAAATCCTACACACTGTCTCTTAAAGTCAACCAAAGGAAAAATAAATTCTAACCTAAAGACCATGAAGAACGCCCGAGAGTACTGAAATCATGTCGGTAACGCTTTATAATAACCGCACGCTATGATGCATTAGTTAAGTATTATGCTTAATGCATTGTTTATAAAGCAGACACATTAAACACAGTTATAAATGTTTTATTCTTGATTAATAAGCTCATCTATAATGTGATTGTATTTGCATATGTTATAAATGATTAATCAAAAATCATAAAAGTGGCGTTCATTTGTGGAGATTATCTTGACGAACAAAACGTGTAAGTATCATAAATGTGTGTTATTTTCTGCAATAATCCAAAACCCAGTGGAACAATCCCGTTGGCTTTTTGTGGAGGGAACCAGGGCGATGCTAACTTCCTGGTTGTCCTACAAAAATACGTCATCCCTGTGGCACTCTATTAACACACTCACTAACCATTAGTGCATGTCTAAATCATTATGTGTATAAATGTACATCTAAATAGTCTGTTAATCATTCATCTACACTTTCTATATGATCTCATGAACAACTGACAACTCCTAAATAACTGGTTTGTAATTGATATAATACTTAATTTATAAAAGGCGGATCAATCCTTTATAACATGAAAATACAATCATTAAACACATTATAGATGAGCTTATTAATCAAGAAAAAATCATTTATCATTAATCATTTTTACATACTAATTTATTGTATTTATGTAGGAACAATGCTTTATAAATGATGAATTAAGTAATATTTAACTAATGCTTAATGACGTGCAGTTATTATAAAGTGTTACCAGAATGTCTTCACATACTGTAGTTAGATATACTGTAGAGTATGTTTCTATGGGAGAAAAGTCACTTTCCTCAGTAACAATATTTGCCTTGAACATTAGGAAGAATAATTTTTGCTGTATATGTGCCACGTTAGATCAGATCCACATCAGATTATCCCTACTGGTATTTTTATTTATGTCTCCACTGACATGGTTGTTTATGAAACCATCACTAAATGTCTTATAAAATAATGTGAACCACAACATATGCACAAATATGCAGGCAATTCATTTTCCATTCACCGACACAACGGATGGTTTGCCGAGGATCTGAAATATTGCCTGAAATGAACTGCAGACACAATAAAACTTTCCAACATCGCCCTCTGCTGGCTCAAACCTGAGTAGAAACACAACACTAACATCTGATCTTTAACATCACTCTTATTGACCCGGGTTCAATAATGTAGTAGCTTGTACTAGTACGCACCCGAGACCTCTCAATACAGCTGAAATGTGTTTTTTTCCTCCAACTTTGGACTCCACATGGAGGTAGAGAGGCACGGAGATGTTAGAGGCTGGACTCCAGGTCAGGACACACACGGGTACTTAATGAATCAGTACAATGCAGAGGGGAACATGTGTGCAAGGATTGGTGAAGGCAGAGAGAAGGAGGGATGTGAAGACAATATTTCATCATTTCATCTTCTAATACGACACAAAAACTACAAGCTGACAACCACATTATTGACACCAATTTGTGGCACATCAAAAAATAGGATAGATAGGAAGAAACACTAACCTGAGCACAACTCACATATTGTGAAGCATTAAAAGAGTAAATATAATCTACTGTCTACTCACACATTTGTGCTAAATGCCCAAAAGTAAATGATGTGTGTTCTATATCTGAGTATTCCTCCTGCTTCTCCTTAGTACCCAATCAGCAGTCATGTTATAAATACTGCACGTTGTTGTTCAGTACTTCCCCTACATCTGCCAGACAAAACAGAAGTAGTATGGATTTATACAAATGGTCATATTTAAGGGATAGAGACTGAGGGGAGGCCATGTTGGCAGCTGTTCATGGTGCTGAATGGGAATGGTCGGAGGGTCATGGTTTTCTATGCCATGTGCGAAAGGCCCATATTTAAAATGATGGGAGAGAGAGGTCGGGGTGCTGACCTTGAGAGGAGAGATGTGGGAATGGGACACGTAGCCGTGAACATTCTCGATCTCGGACAGGTTCTTCTCGGACACGTGCACGAGCTCGGGGGCGCGCACCTCGTTGGTGAGCCGCGGGAATCCCTGGTCAAGAGGCGGCGAGTCGTCTTCTTGGTAGTGGTACTGCTGAGAGCGGAAAGGGAGAAAGAGGAAAGGGGGGGACATTGAGCGAGAAAGAAAGACACGAACAAAGACAAAGTGATGAGATCCACAAACAAAAACAGTCAGCTTTGTGTTACTGTTCTCAGAAGTGACAGAAGAAAAGGCAAACAATGAATCATCTTGATGAAATATGAATGTTTCCTTTTCGTGGTGTGATTATTGTACAATGCTTAAATATTCTGATTTATGAAAAGAATGATGTTAATTAAAAGTTCCCTTAATGAAAAACAATGAATGAAAGATGACATAACTCTGTATCAACATCAACAGAGAAGCACCAGATTCACCATGCAGTGATGAGGTATTCAATAACATTGCATTTGTTGCATACCATTATTTATGAGTATGAAATACTGGTTATACCTGGGCAGGGTCTCCGACTTAGAATATATCATTTTAACCGAGATGTTTTCTACAAAACGAGGAATTACAAGCTATAAATTCTATCAGCTAGTCCAGGGGTCTGCAACCTGCAGCTCTTCAGCTCCTCTCCAGTGGCTCCCTGTAGATTTTTAAAAATGGAAATGAATAACTGTTTTTTGTTTTGTACATTTTCAATTTTATTGATCATTGTTGTAGGTCTATGGTACGACGGAGTATTAGGGCCACATTGAGGAAAAAAATTAATCTGAGATTTCGAGAATAAAGTCTAAAGTTTACAAGAAAAAAGTCGTAGTATTATGAGAATAAAGTCATAATATCATAAAGTAGTAATTTTACGTGTTATTTTCTTTTTTTCTCGTAAAGTTATGACTTTATTCTGGAAATCTCCGATCTTTTTTCCCTAATACTCCGTAGTACATTTGCACTTTGGCCCTCACTGCATTAGACTTACTGTATATATTATATACTTAGACTATAAGTTGTGTTGCCTTCATCACAATGCTCAAATGTTTTGGGCTTTTTTTTTTCTTTTTTGCCTAAAATGGCTCTTTTGATAGTAAAGGTTGCTGACCCCTGAGCTAGTCTTTATGTTCTCTATTAGAAAACAACTTTCATTTTAAATCACTTACTCAAATAACTTTGAAGCAAGTATTTTTCCCCGCCTTACCTAATACAACAACACCACAAACTGTGGCCTCAAAATGACCGTGGAGTTAACGCTCCGACACAGTGTCAACAGAATCTCACTATTACATCAGAAGCATTACAAAGACAGTTTTATTTAGGGCTTTGGAATCGGCCTGTCTGGTCATCCTGATGTTGTGTTCATACCCTGCTCACTGGAATTTATTACAAGTTGGTAAACATACATTTTGTATAATGTACACATGCAGTACATCAGAAACAAATGTTGACATTATTTTGTGAGATTCTTTATTATGAATTTTCATTTAAAAGTTCACAAGAGGACATTTATACGACGGAGTATTAGGGTCACATTGAGGTGGAAAAAAAATCGGAGATTTCGAGAATAAAGTCATAACTTCACGGGAAAAAAAGTAGTTTCCTCCTCCACAGAGGAGTCGGTTTCCCCATCAGGTCCGTGTGCTTCTTTATTCAGAATAAACGCATTTTCTTGCTCAATCTTTTCCAGGTCCTGATACTGATGATAATGTGGTGCCGATGTGCCAAAAGATTAAGTATTTGGATATTTGTGAAACCTAAACTAAAGTAGAACTTCACAAGATGCTCCACGTTCCTCATTTTCACATTTCCCCTCTAAAATAACACGTACAATTACTACTTTATAATATTATGACTTTATTCTCACAATACTACGACTATTTTTCTCGTAAACTTCTGACTTTATTCTCATAATATTCTGACTTTATTCTCAAAATCTCAGATTTATTTTTTTCCCCTCAATGTGGCTCTAATACTCCGTCATACATTTAACTTCATAACACTAGGATCATTTTTTTTTCTTGTTCGGCAGATCTTCGAGGACTTCCCTTCTTTCTCGGTGTGTGTGTTTTGTGAAATATGTGACAGGGAAACCTCTTCTAATCGATCTAGAACCTGAGAATTAGATTTTTCTAGCATTTTCTTTGAGATGCATTGAAATTCCTGCTAATACCAAACTTATGACATAAAATGGATCCCTGGTTAATAACATGTAAAGTCAGTGTTCAGTGAACAATATAAATATAGTGATAACAGAGATGGAGCATGAGAGTCAACAATGGCTCTAAAGTGTGTTTACAGTGCATCAACATGATGGAATCTCATTTTAACTACATGAGGCGTGAAAAGTGTGAAATGAATCATGACTTCATGTCAGCAGAGTAAATACTGTGGTTGATTGCCAGAATGATATGCAATTTAGACGGCGTTGAAAAATACTACCGCCCTCTTCCCCTCTCTCACCCAAGGAGCGTTCATCAAGGCAGGGTTCATGCAGGGTGGGGTCTGGCCGTTGTGGGGTGACCCCTGTACTGCTGGTGGCCTGTTCTGGAAAGAGCAACAGGACCATGTGTAACCACCAAGAGCAAACACAACAGCTGTGACGGAGAAATTAAGTGCAATAAACAATCAATCACGTCCAAGATCTGAGCATACAACCAGAGCGCCCCCCGTAAGCAGAAACACCAGCAGGAGGCTGAGAAGCTCATTCATACAGTAAGTACCCGCACACATCCAGTACTGTGGGTGTCTGTACTGTTCTGTACCAACACAACAGATGTCAGCACATGCAGGACAGATGTGGCAAGGGTGATTACAAACTGAAACACACACACGCAAACACAGAGGTAGTAATCGATGCGTGTACACAGAGCAACAATCATCCCATGGCACGGTGACACACTAAAATTGAATTATTGGCTCGTAGATCTGTGATAAAGAATGAACTAAAGCACAATTCTTAGCAAAAAAAGGCTATTTCTCTACAGGAAGACAATGGAGAAACAACCATTTAAACTTCTAACCAAATAAAATGATTATTACAGCGGGGCTCCAACACACACCATCACGGTTGGATCATTTCAGGTGAGAGATTCACAACCTTAAATTGCCAGCGATGTGAATTTGATGGATGGAGATGTGTCCTGGTGTCAAGGCAACATTTGACCAAATCATCTAACAAAAGAGCATGCCTCTCAAAGTCAATGTGTATACACTGAGAGTAATTAGTAGATACAACAGAGAGAAAGAGAGAATAAGGGGCTACGCAAACAGAGGTGATCTTCATGCAAAGAGTGAGTTTAGCTGCATCGCTGAAATGTAAACTAACTGTAACGCACCAGTGATCACGGTGATTTTTGATGATGCCTGAAAGCAGCAATGTAAAGAGATGCAATCTAATGTTAAGAGGATGGTGATATATCAGCTACCAGGGCTACTAAAAATAGAAACGCATTCTGTAATTGTGCCTGAGCTGTATTCTCATGCATGCATTATACTACTGTATAATCCTGTAAGATGGAAGAGAAATAAGAAGGTGATGTGACAAAGGAACTTGAGAAAATATTGTCATTTTCTTGTTCATTTTAAAAACACAATAGGCCAAAATAATTGTGATTGCACAGGATAGGTGAGTACAGATAAAAGATGGACTTTATTTTTATTTTTTAGCAATTGTGGACGTTGTTGCGGTGATTTCACGGATCGACGTGCACAAATCGTCGTCAATCGTCGTCAGTCGTCATCCTTCCTTGGCTTGTTACCAATCAACAAGCAGCAGAATACAAGACTGACATGGCGTTGGTCCAATGATGATTTCCAAATATCATCTTCAGTCTCTACCGCTGTAATTATCAAGACATTTCAATCAAAACCACAAATGTGAATCTCATGGTGGCGCTAGAGGGGAAAGTCAGTCTTCTCTCGAGCACTATAGATTAATCGATTAATCATAAAATAATGAAAAACACCCACCAGACTTTCCTACAATGCAAATTGATGTTTTCAGGTTGCTATTTCTGTCAACAGGAAATCCAAACGAGAAACCCAGTCTTCCCGCGAGCACAACAAATTACCGATAATGATAATAACCTCTATTTACTCACTACCTTAATTTATAGAAAACATACTGCGCACTTATTTTTCAGCATTTATAATACTGAAAATCACTCCAAACAGCATATTATTAAGAAAATGACATTATATGCAGGAGTTTTTGAACCGACTGTTTTGGGTAGTAATGTTTCCATTAACAAAACTGAACAAAACAGAAAACCCACCAGCATGCAAAAATATAAAAACATGCACTGCGGGTCCAAAAAGCAGGGAGGGTAGCCTACAGTACACAGTACTGTACTGTACTCCTGTTATTGTCATCTATAGTGGTTGTTTGCATAAAAACACACAATTCAAATGATTATTTAAATATTTGCTTTGATTAAAAAAATCTTAGCAAGCTGTTTAGAGCTAGTGTTAGGAAGTTAAACAGTGCATAATTCTCTCTCTATTATCTATTTTATATTGATGTGAAAACATCTGCTAACAACTGGATTTATTCAAGTTTCTCACCAAAACTACATTTTACGAGATTACATTTGAACACATCATGATAACATTGTAATTTACCCTTCGCCCAATAGTCATTTATCCTGAGCCGACTTTAAACACCTCATAACAATAACTCAATGGCACCTCCAGTATTTATCCAGTCAGGACTGTGCTGCCCACCGGCTGCTAACAGCTAACGTTACTAACTCTCCTCCTGCTGATTTCAACACAGGTTTGTTTTTCACAGTGTCGCATTATCAGGGAGAAATAGGGTGCGTCCCCTCAGCTTTAGTAGCGGCATGCTGTTGAGCGCTTTTTTTTTCTCTCCACCTTGGCTCCGGTCCCAAACAAACTGAAACATGATACAGCGTGCGTATGCATCATTGTGCATGCGTAACTGTGGGAAAGCATCAATACAGAGGAATCTATATTCAGAGATTACCACTAGAGAGAGCACACGTACCACCAGTGGTACGTGTACCATAGTTTGAGAACCACTGACATAGAGTGAGTAACTTACATGCAGTTTTATTACAACAGTGCACCCATCCTACCTCCTCCCTATCCACGAGTCTGGTCCCCTGTTACAACCACTACCCATTCTCACCATTACAGGCCTAGCTTTAGCCTAAACCTAATCCTGATTCCAACCTTCACCTGCAACATAAATCAGAATGATAAATTAACTTTGACCAGCAAACCAACTGCAGTCAGAAAAATGTCGAAAAGAAAAGCCTGAACATCTATGAGTCAAACAGATTCTACTAAACATAGCTACAACATCATACACACACACACACACACAGTACATCGTGCACGCACTTGTTCTCAGCCATCCTCTCAACAGACGAGGACATGAGGAGGCCAGAAGCAGCGTCTGTCTGCCGTAGGTCTGTATAGGCAGTTTCCAAACACAGATGTTGTTTCCACTGGGGTGCTGCTACGGGGGGGAGGAGGCAGGTGTCTGCAGCTACTACTGCTATTTGGCTTAACATAGCAAAATTAATATGCGTGAGGATCTAAATATAGAAACTAAAAGCATACCATAGCTGAAATTACACTTTTCTTACATAGTCATCAGCTCAAAGAAGATGACTGTATATATACAGTATATATATGAGGTATGAGGTTTCTAACCGTGTTGGTCCTTCCATTTTATCCATTGTAAACAGCTCTCTCTCCTGTTCCCTCCTGCCTGAAGGATAAAGTAGTGCACCCACATCTCAAAGAGCCATGACCATCTGGATAAAATTAATTCAGATTAATTTCTAAATTACCATTTGTATCAAACATTTAAAATAACATTGTTTAGTTAAAGTTTCTTTGTTTTATGAATAATTATGATATTTTTGACACATTTCAATCGGGTTTCAGTTCACATCACAACACCTCATTAAAATCACAAACAATCTTTTACTCACAGCTGATGCTGGTGATTTATCAATTTTAATCTTCTTGATCTGAGCTCCGCATATGACACTGTTGATCACTCTATTTTATTGGAATGCCCTGAAAAGTGGGTTGGTATCAGGGCCCGTGGTATTCCCCAAGGCTCCACCCTTGGCCCCCTGTTGTTCTGCATATGCATGCTGCCACTGGGACATATCGTACAAAAATACAATATTCAGTACTATCGCTATGCAGATGACACTCAAATTTATGTCCCATTAAAAATCAGTGAAGTAGGCGATGTTCATCAGTTATTATCTTGTCTGTCAGAAATAAAGTGCTGGATGCCACTAAACTTTCTCCAGCTAAATGAAATAAAATCAGATAAAATTATTTTCGGGCCAAAAAAGTCAATCCCTATTTTACAACAAGGCAAAAGTGAGCATGGCTCACATACCTCCGCACTCCGTGCACTGCTTGACCCCTACTAAAGTAGGGCCAAAGGTTTTGCCCTTTTTGAAAAATGTAAAAAATGTTGAGGACCCTGGACTTCTAACCCCCAAAAGGCACAACAAGACCACACTGTCAACCATCATACCAAATTTGAAGCTCCTAAGTTAAATAGTTTCCGAGTTCTACTCCGGAAACAAAATTGAAGTTCGTATAAGTATAAAAACATCTCAGCTCCCTGTCTGCACGTTAAACCTGCAGCCACAAACGGGTGTTATATATTTGACACTGAACTTCCATTCAGTCATTCAATCAATCAATCGTGTTTTTATCAGCTGAGGAGCATCTCAAAAATCAGCTCTTTCCCCGAGAAGGTCATTCATGCTTTTATTTCATCTCTGTTAGATTATTGCAGTGGACTGTGTTGGTACAAAGTGGACAGCTGGTACAAAACGCAGCTGCTATTTAACAAACACGAGAAGACAAGATCACATCACTCCTGTTTTAGCCTCCCCTCTCTGGTTACCCTTAGGTTTTAGACTTGATTTTAAGATTATACTGATTACCTTTAAAGCACTTCATGGTTCAGCTCTCAGTTACATTATAGAGTGCAGCCTCAGATCCCCAGGCAGGGCTCTGCTGTTATTAAGTCCCGACTCAAGACTAAAGGTGACTAGGAAATGAAAATGAAATATAAGTTCCTCGTCAGATCTCTTCGCTTTGACAATATATATGAGCTTCAGATTAGCCTTAAAACAGTTTACTTCAGTGACATAATGTAGTGCCAAACAGGAGTCAACCAGAAACTATACCAGTAGGAAGAGATGGAGCAATATTAATCTGCCGCTTTATGTGAGTTTCAATGACCATTTTCTTCATAAACTTTCTCAATGACATCTT
>CAKAKR010059018.1:0-20770 GCA_916700685.1 Adelosebastes latens
TTATGACTTTATTCTCGTAATATTATGACTTAAATTCTTGAAATCTCAGATTTATTTTTTTTCCTCAATGTGGTCCTAATACTCCGTCGTACCGTCGTACCATAGACCTACAACAATGATAAATTAAAATGTAAACAAAAAAACAGTTATTCATTTCCACTAAGTGTTTTATAAATCCACAGGGAGCTGCTGGAGAGGAGCCGAGGAGCCACATGTGGCTCCGGAGCTGCAGGTTGCTGACCCCTGGTCTAGTATAAAAACCCAAATAAGTCTAAAAGGTCCTCTTTAAAGGTTTAAAGGACTGAAATAAATCCTGGATTGAAGGCAATAACTGTTGACATTATTTAGTGGATGTAATTGCACAAACAAGATAGTAGCAAAACAAAGAAATGGTATAATTACACGACATCATGCCAATAAAACACCAGTTGAATGCTGCATGTTGTTTGTTTATTAGAATGAGGAGTTCAGGAGGAAGAGCATGAATGTAGCGCGAGACTCTTTGGTGTTACTGACGTTGCTACGCTGCTGCTGACGTCAGCAGACTAGAAGGTCCAAGCTTATCAAGTTTCCTTATATACACACCATCAGACCACAAATAGTCCCTTTCGATTTCACAATAAGAGCATGACTTCTCTTCTGGAAAAGTATTTGGTTGCATGGAATAAACATTATATGAAGTATCCTATTCAGTCAAATCCTTAACATAAAAAATAATAATAATGTGAGATGACTTGTGATGCAACACTTTCACAACACAGACCTTATGCAGTTGTACAAGATGGAAGATGTTCTATTGAGAAACTTGATAAGGGGTTTGAGCAGTACTAAACATAAATGAGTATTGAGCAAAGTGTGCCATCACGGTGCGATGCGAGTTGCGGTTGACATGAATCTTGTATACAGTAACGTGGCAAACACATTGTAAATACTGATATCCAGCCTGGGCCAGCTTGACCTTCATTTACCAGCCATGTAAGTCATCTATCTCTTTTTAGGGTGATTTTTCTCTCTCTCTCTTTTCTGTATTGTCACTTAATGTAGTGGTTGATATCTGTACTCTCTAAGAAAAACAGATAATGTCCTAGCAGAAAATTACCAGGACATTTTCCGTTAAGTTTACGCACATTTTCGACAATTTCTGTTGATTTACAGGACGTCCTCTGTACCATTCACGGACACTTCTGTTAATCCTAAAACAGAAAATTCTGTACATTTACAGTATATCCTCCGTACCGAGCCAAATAGCAGACCCAACCTTTACATTCTGGAGGGAAAACGGACAACAACACTAGCATTTATACGTTACCTATCAGTCTCTGCGGACCACCTGAGGCTAAAACTGGGCCTAACTCTACCTGACGTCCACTGAAGTCTAAAATATAAACATTGGTAAAACGTAAATTACAATACCAAACTTGCTTTAGTCTCAAAATATTCCTGGCGTATCTGGTAACTTTAACGGTCAACAAAAGTTGAACTAAACAACAAAACAGCTTTCTAACTAAAACGACACGGAGCTAACGTTAAGTCCTGAACATAAATCACTCTGGTTAGACATTAATTGTTGAAACTTTGCCGTGTGTGATGGTTTATGCTTCTTGCAACTTTGGCGCTAGCGGAGGTTTTTGTTCCCACAATGCAATGCGTATTTAAAAATAAGGGGAAAACTCCTGTGAAAAATCGATACAGAAAATTCCTTCATATTAACACGGTACATTGGCACATATCTTTGTGTAGCTGTCATACATACAATATGCCAGTATAGATGTATGGCATCTTGCGAGGGTCTAGAAAACCCAGAAACCTAATTTTCACTATTAGTAATATACATATTTTCCCCTGAAGGATCATACAAGTATTTTTGCATTTTGTAGCCAGTTTACAGATGACGTATACTTTACATAACTGCTCACAATTTTGCAAAGCATATCATAGTGTTTCTTCTGCTGCTAATCTATTTGGGATTACGGTCATTCATCTCAATAAACACGACTGCTTTTATTGTTATTATGATGTTATTGTTGTGTGCCGACCACATGAAAGGCTGCAGTGCATTACTATGAAAGGATAAGTAGCACAATTGTGATAAATCCTTATGTAGGTTACAAGTCTACAGGGTTGTTCTGTAAAGATGTCAGAGCCTGACTGATATATCTGCCCATGTTAGCTTTTCACCGATTATCATATCGGCCTATATGTCGGTGCCAATATAAATATATAACCAGAAAGCAGTATAAAAATGCCAAAGATGTGACATTTAAGAAATAGTGTCGCTGTTACATAATTTGTCCACCAGAGGGCACTGACAAGTTTTCTTTTAGCCACAATAGCAGTCTTGCTGTATATGGATATAGTGGTGGGTTTACTGATCCGCTGCTTTAATCTACATTTAGTGCTATTTAGTACAGTGCACTTTAATAAACTGAGCTACTTTTTAATTCTGCACACCACAAACAGCTCTACTCTGCACCTTTAGAGACTTGTTTTACTGTATTCTACAAACGATGTACAGCTTTATTCTGCACTTTAGTCTATTTTTAAAAAAAACTCTCTACCTCAGTTCCTATCCTGCATTATATTCCATATTTGACATTTCTTAATATCTATATATCCTATATTTTATTATCCAGCACTATCACTTTCTGCACTATATTCACATTTTTAATAGTCCCGTATCTCAGTTGTTACCCGGCACTATATTCATTTCATCTCCTGGTATTTTTATATCTGGTATATTTTTTATACTTTGTACCTTGTACTACCTACTTGTGCATTTGTACTAACATGTTTTGCAGTATGGAACTGTGATGCTGGAAACTTGAATTTCCCTCTGGATCAATGAAGTTACTATCTATCTATCTATCTATCTACTGTATCTATCTATCTATCTTAGCAAAACTCAGATAGTGACATCTTTCCAACTTTAACTGTCAAATGTCCTGCTTAGTATATTAATACTGATAACGGTATAAAACTTTTGGCAGTATTTATAGAAATCAATGTAGAGCTAGACACACCTCCAGTGTAACGCAGTACAAACAGTACCACAATGTACAGCCTCAAAAATTAGCCAAAATGAATAGGCTATCTGAAACCTCTGATTGAATTTGTTATATCTGCATATGTAGGCACTCCTGTTTTTATTTTATTTTATTTGTTTTTTATGTAATTGTCCTTTAAAGGTACTAAATGTAACTTTCAGAAAATCGTTGTTATTATTATATGCTAAGTTATGACTTTATTCTCGTAATTTATCGACTTTTTTCTCGTAATATTACGACTTTTTTCTCTTAAAGTTATGACTTTATTCTCGTAATATTATGAATTTTTTTTCCGTAAAGTTATGAATTTATTCTTGTAATATTACGACTTTTTTTTTGTAATATTCTGACTTTATTCTGTAAATCTCAGATGTTTTTTCCCTCAATGTGGCCCTAATACTCCGTAGTACATTGTCTCTTCAGCCCTCACTGCGTTAGACTTATATACTATATACTTAGACTATAAACTGTGTTACCTTCATCACAATGATCAAATGTTTTGCGGCTCCAGACAGATTTTTTTTTTGTGCCTAAAATGTCTCTTTTGATAATAAAGGTGCTGACCTCTGACCTCTGACCTCTGACCCAGCTGGACAGCCTGGGAGCTGTGAATGCTCCCTATAATAAAAAACACCGCAATAGCTTTATTGTGAAACTCCTCAGCGGAAATGCTCATGCACATCAGCTGTAACTTGACAGCTGTAGTCTGCTCCTCTCAGCTGATTAAACGGTTCCAGTGCAGCAGCTCGTTCTCCTCCATCTCTCTGAGCAATGCGTTGTCCTGCAGGCAGCTGCAGCTGGAGGTGGAGGTGTGAGGAGCCCGGCTCTTCACTCCTTCATGCGGCCGCTCTGGAGCCATGGAGGAGCGGACTCTGAGGGCTCGGAGCTCCGGATCCTGCAGCACACAACACCAACTACTCACTTTACTCTCGTCTTTAGCTTCATTATTCTGTCACCAGCTGGTCGGATCAACTTCTCCCTGACTGATGTGTGCATGATGTGCACGCAGAGTTGAGTTATATCTCTGATCCGAGTCTCTGGAGGTGAACATGGGGTCAAAGCAGAGCAGCCCGGCCGCTGATCCAGCCTCTACCGGGCGGACCAGAGCCTACTCCGGCTCCGACCTGCCCTCCAGCACGTCCAGCAGCAACGGCAGCAGCAGGACCACCGCCTCCGGGGGGCTGAGGTTGCATGCGTCCGGAGCCTCCGGTGCCTCCACCAGCAGCAGAACCAGCAGCAGCACCAGCCAGCAGCTCGGAGCCAGGGCCAGGTCCGGGACCAGACCTCAGTCCGGGATCAACATCCCGACCAGCAGTGGAGCCTACAGCTCGCAGGAGTCCGGCGGCAGCAGCCCGGAGGAGGCCGGAGGAGGAGGAGGACCCAGGCTGCTGATAGGATCACTACCTGCTCACCTGTCGCCTCACCTGTTCGCAGGTAAGACGACTGTTGACGCATCAGATCAGCAGGTTCACTGGACTGGAGTGACTCTGTGACACACACATGGCTGTTTACTGCAGGGCTTTGCAGAGTTTAAAGGTCCCAAATCAGCTCATTTTCAGGGTCATACTTGTATTTTGTGTTTCTACTAGAACATGTTTACATGCTGTAATGTACAAAACAAAAACTTTATTTTAAACAGTTATGACTTTATTCTCGTAATATTACGACTTTATTCTCGTAAAGTTATGACTTTATTCTCGTTATATTACGACTTTTCTACTAGAACATGTTTACATGCTGTAATGTTTAAAAAAAAACTTTAATTTCCTCATACTGTCTGCTTGAATATGCCTGTATTCACCCTCTGTCTGAAACGCTCCGTTTTAAGTCATTGCAACGGAATTGCAACAGAATTGCAACGTATTTGCGTTGCTAGGCAACAGTTTGGGTCCATGTTTACTTCCTGTCAGCTGATGTCATTCACATACACTGCAACAGGAAATAAACTGAAGACACATTAAGAATGTTTACGTTAAATATTGTATATTTGTGACATCACAAATGGACATAAATCGTAACGGCTTGTTTCAAACGCACAATTTCTGAATACGGGCTGTGTGTCTTTCTCGGTATATTGAGCACTTCGATACTTTCACAGTATTTATATAGCACTTAAACCTGTTTTATAATATAAAAGACCTGAAAATATCACTTTTTACAATATGGGACCTTTAAAGGATGGTTACCAAACTGTTAGTAAAGAACATGTAAAAATCAAATAGAGTGTTTCTTTATTTTGCATGAGATCTAAACACTGCAGCACTGTGTTCAGAAACAACTAAATGAAGTGATAAGAGGATGGGTCATGTGACAGCAGAAAAAAACAAACTTTTTTTAGTCTTTTTTAACATCTGAAAACATATGTGGGGAATTAAATGGAAAAGTTTTACAAGAGCATAGCAGGGCCATAGGTTACTGAGGTCATGACCCCCAGCAAAACAAGGACAAGACTAAGGCTAAGACAGGCGTGTGGTAAAAAAGGTTTTGAAAATGCAAGAACAAGTCCTGCATACAGATTGATCTCTAAACAGTATTTGGACTGGGTTTTTTCATTACGAGATACTGAAAATGTCCACGATCGAGCTGTCATGACATTGTTCTGTATGCATCCTCATACTCCATGTGAGATGTTCCCTTTAATTCGTACTATTTATTTGATCATATTGCATCAAGCAATTTAAAATAGGTTATTCTTATCAATGTGCATAAGTGAGTGTAGTGTGTACTAAAACAAACACACATGCGTGCTCAGTACACACACCTGTACTGCAGGTTGTTAAAGTGAGTGTGAGTCAGCAGACAGGCACCTAATGATTAACTCAACCCCGTTAAGTCTCCGTCCTTTATAATGGTGCACGGATGAATCCATAGTGGTGTGGTGTTCTCTCGGTTAATGGTGTTAGGTCTTAATTTAAAGACTCACTGAAGTGTGCTGAACGCTGATGATCCAGGAACGCCTGAGAAATACAGATTAAGGTTAACCTGCACCAATCAATTGGGGGGGGAGGGTTAATGTGTGTGTGTGGGGGGGGAGGGGGGGGGGTGTAATGTGTGTGTGTGTGTAGTAGTTGTCCAGTTGTTTTAAAGCTTGTGTTCTCTCTATTTTGTATCTCTTAAACAGTTTCCCATTATGCTGGATAATCCAAAGACCTTGTTGTCAACAGTTTTCATTGGAACTAGGGATGCACCGATACCACTTTTTTTCAGACCGAGTACAAGTACTTACATTTGGGTACTCGTGATACCAGGTACCGATATGAGCTCTAGGTCGGCTTGGAAAGGCTCTAGGGCGAAGGTGCTTCCCGGGGGCCGTAGACAAAGTGCTCGCTGCGCCCTCTCTTCCCGCCGGGGGCCCCCTGCGACTGTCGACCGGGGCAGACTGTCCTCAGTGCGCCCCAACAGCATCGTGCCCCCACGGCGGGGCTCGCCCCACATAAAAGCTCGCCAGGGGTCTGCGGCGGTGTCGGCAACTCACCCGACCCATCTTGAAGCACGGACCAGGGAGTCTAACGCACACGCGAGTCAGAGGATGCAAGCAAAACCCCGTGGCGCAATGAAAGTGAGGGCCGACGCGTGCCGTCTGAGGCAGGATCCCGGTGCACAAACGGCCCGTCTCGCCCGCACCGTCGGGGAGGTGGAGCGTGAGCGCGTGCGATAGGACCCGAAAGATGGTGACGAGAGGTTAACGTCACGCTGCCGTAAAGTGGTATCGGAGCCGTTTTGCGAGTACGAGTACATGAGCACAGTATCGGACCCGATACTGGTATCGGTATCGGTGCATCCCTAATTGGAACTACTTTCTACAGAAGAAATAGTCCCTG
The DNA here is from genome assembly GCA_916700685.1 of Adelosebastes latens. Taxonomy (NCBI): domain Eukaryota; kingdom Metazoa; phylum Chordata; class Actinopteri; order Perciformes; family Sebastidae; genus Adelosebastes; species Adelosebastes latens. Next base: position 6,866 of record CAKAKR010059018.1, read on the forward strand.
TGAAAACTGTTGATGATGGTTAAACTGTGTAATCAATCCGCGGTTCACATGCGTGCCAGGTTCCGTATGGTACCACTACTAGTTAACAAGCTGTCGGTAACGTTACTGTGCAACAGTCACGTGAAGTTGCAGGACTCTTTTCCCTTCGGCAAATGATAATAATACTGAATCCGTGATCAGCATTGCTTGCTTCAATGTTGACATCTACCTGGTTCCTGTTGTTATAAACGTTGTGCTGACATTATCGGGTAAATGCAAAGATTCTCGTTTATTTATATGCTTTACTCACAGGTGTGTGACCTGTGAATTGACCTGGATATGAAGAGTCCAGTGTTTCTAAAGAGATAAGTCGGAGCCCTCTCCTCTCTCCTGACGGCCGTGTGGTAAAAAGAAAACAATTCAGCGGCGGCGGACATATTTTTGCGGCCGTGCAGCGCCAATGTTGCTCATGTTGATTATAGATTTTGTACAGAAATACAGTTGCATTGAAGTCCATTTTTGCAGAGAACATTGAAAGATCTCCTGTGTTGCACACCCCCATCCTTGATACCTCACACTGAAACTGAAGACACTATAAATTCATCAGTCTGTTGTGTAGCAACATTTTGGCACTCCAGTCAGGAAGGAAATGGCAGCGAGACAACTAAAAAGACACAGACATTGCAAGCCTGATAGGAGAGCTTTGCCTTCCTGATAACAACCATGTACATGCACTAAATAAATATCTCTGGGAGTATACATGAGGCCCCTCAGGCCACCACTAAAGGGTCTGGGTTGAACTCTGGATCTCTTCAAATCCTTGAATCAAACCTAATCATAGAATTTAAAAACCCTGGCGGAGTACCAGCTACGGACTTCATTTCCTGTCTGTGTTTATCTTGTTTTTTAAAACCGAACACATTTAAAGGTGTACGCGGACACGATGTCATAGCCCAAAGTCTGTAACTATCATGTGTGGGATGTCTGTAGAATTTCCATCCCTATTAGACTGTAAGCTTTAAGCTCACGGCGGAAATACGTTCCTGTTGTCGTTGTGTGATCTAAATGGATATAGCTTCCTATCGCAGAGTGTGATAACAGCTCGGCAATCTGGTTTCACCAAATGGATACAGATCTAAATCGTTTGATTTCATGGATGTGCTCATAGTGGGCCGGGGCCCAGACAAAAATTGGATTTAAGGACCTTTGAGGGACATTTTACGTGGGCAATCAAACATTTTCCATCTGCAGCTCTTGCTTTCTGTTTCCCTGCTAAAAGGAGCAGGGTCAAAGGTTTGATAAATCAGCGTTGAATGTTATACAGAGCTATAGATTCTCTAGATCGTATTCTGTACACGTCTCTCTATAACAATAGCAACAAACTGTTATCCATTTCTACACAGCACCTCCTATACATGTGTATGACTGCCAAGAGGAACGGAGGCGGCACAATGTGACAGTCACACCTCTGCAGTGTTGCTCTCATTATTCTGTGTTTTTCTCAAAGTGTAGTGGCGACAGCACAACATATTAGTCCACTTTCCGAACATAGCACTCCATTTTCTATCTGTTTTTTGCTGAGCATAATTTAATGTATGTATCTAGGGCTGTCAATCGATTAACATATTGAATCGCAATTGATCGCTTGATTGTCCATAGTTAATTAATCGCAAATTAATCACACATTTTGTATCTGTTCAAAATGTACCTTAAAGGGAGATTTGTTAAGTATGTCATATTATTATCAACATGGGAGTGGGCAAATTAACTTGCTTCATGCAAATGTATGTATATATGTATTACTGGAAATCAATTAACAACACAAAACACTGACAGATATTGTCCAGAAACCCTCACAGGTACTGCATTTAGCATAAAACAATATGCTCCAATCATAACATGGTAAACTGCAGCCCAACAGGCAACAACAGCTGTCAGTGTGTCAGTGTGCTGACTTGACTATGACTTGCCCCAAACTGCATGTGATTATCATAAAGTGGGCATGTCTGTAAAGGGGAGACTCGTGGGTACCCATAGAACCCATTTACATTCACATATCTGGAGGTCAGAGGTCAAGGGACCCCTTCCAAAATAGCCATGACAGTTTTTCCTTGCCAAAATTTTGCGTAAGTTTGGAGCGTTATTTAACCTCCTTCGCAACATGCTCGTATGACACGGTTGACATCTTCACTCCAGCTTTAAAACGGAGCCCGATACAACCTAAAAAATTGCAAGTTGCGTTAATGCGTTAAAGAAACTAGTGACATTAAAATGAATTTACGTTGACAGCTCTACACTATATGTATCATAACTTGTATATCCACAGTCCTCGGTCTTCCGGTTTCCGGTCTTTGCGGTGTGTTCAAATGCAACATTTTGGCCAAGACAAAGCTAGTTCTCTGATGTTGGTTTGGTGCGTTTGGGCATTTTAGTTGTGTTGCGTATCACATCATTCTTCTTGGCGTGTAAAGGAGAAAATCTTTTTGTCCCAAATTTTAAATACATTAAATCCAAACATTTTGTGTACTGTTTCTTTTGCTGTCATAATGCAAAGGGAATTTTGAGAAATAAATCTTGTAAGCCACATAAAGGAGTTCTACAGTATCTTTAAATGGACTGAATCCAGGTAGATTATTACACCAAAGCCAGACTGGTTAAACAGTACAAGCTGCCTGTAACTCACCTTAGACAGGGTCTGATGGTTCAGCTGCGGCACCAAACAATATCAATGCATACTAAAGTTCAATCAGTTTAACAAGTTGTAAAATGCACTACTAAGTGTTATTTTTGATTAGGTTGTAATGCGGTAATTAAGAATGAATCAGACAAATGATGCCAGAAGCAATAAGAAGCTGGCTTGATGACACTGTGTGTGGGTTAAGCTCCTTTTCAGACAATTTAAGGTTCATTATGATTTGGTGTTAATTATGTTTGATGATTCCTGCAATTACTGCACTGCTTTGTTATTATATGTGTGCTTTGTTGTATTATCGCACGTTACAAGTCCTGATCAGTATCAGTGATACTTCCAATGTTGCTGTTGTGAAGATTTTGTGAAACTTTTCCTCCATGTGAATATTTACTTAGGACTCTTATTTACACTAGGACACTTCAAAGATTGTACTGCTCTGTTTTAATTCATGACCTTGATCAGGTCCCTCCCTTACAGCGAACAGCAGAGCGACAATCTGTAGTGATGATGTCACCAGGAGACGAGGGCTGCGGTCGAAAAGTCTCTTTGTTTAGGAAGGTTCCTAACTGAGAGAAATGACCCGGAAGTATCTCAGTAGCAGCCGTGATAAGAGCTGGTCGAATCCTCTATTGGCTGAGGAAAGGTGCTTCAATGCTTCCTTTATTATCTCCTCTAGCAGAGGATACACTGGAGATAATGCCGTCCCACAATTCCTTGCGGCCGCAGCATTTAAAGCAACGCACCATTCTACCGTTCATAATAACAAACAGATATGCTTATCTTGCATATTATTTTCCTACACTTCTTGGGATTCATGTTTAATATGAGTAGACAATGACAACCATTTTGTTTCACTTTATTTTTATTTCATTATTTATAAGAATAACAAATAAAATGAACATATAGCAAACTGTCAATTAACAAATAATCAACATAAATAAATATTACATGTCCCAAAAGAAGTTGGAAGAAGTATATGGTCCTACACCTTCTCCATAACTCCAACAATTAACTCAATATTTATCATATATTCCTTTGTTTATTTCAGTTCCAACCTGGTAATGAAGTGATATTTTTCACCGGGTGTCCACGTTATGTATGTGTTATATATGTTGATGTAAAGTGTTACAGCAGCAGAAGGACCAGTGGTATCCCTGTTTAACAACACACGGGGGGGAGCAGCGCCTTTTGTAGTCCGTCTTCAGAACATTGTAGTTTCACCACAGCAGACTGACGTCACTTACATCCGCCGCCGTCGCATCATAATGACGGAGTCTAGTGAAAGAGCAGTCGGATTCTCTGAACTCCGCGGTTGTCTTTTCCTAAGTCCTTCTGAATTCTCCTTCTCATCTTTCCTTGACCTTAGCTTGCAAGTAGCCCTGTTTGGCACAGTGGTTAGCTAGCAAGCTATAGATATGACATACTCACCGGCGATTTGGAGAACTGCAGCTTTTTTCCCTTCTCCACTCTTATCATGGTACAAATGGGAGGACACGTCAAAGACTTCCTGTTGGGTGTTGGAGAGAGCACACTTATTGGTTGTTGACAATGTTCGCCTCACTGAACTTACGATAGTATTAAACTTGTTTGATTTTATCGGAACGTCAAGACGAGAAAAAGATCGACTTAAGACAGCTCAGACTGAGTTTTCCGACCACCTTACACTAAACCATCGAGATCACGGGAGCGCGCCGCAACTCCAGCAAAACTCTAGTGATTTTATTACGACATTGGAAATATGCCTGCGACGGTGAAATCGCTTGAAAAGTCGTTTGGTGTAAGGTCGGCATTAGTGATTCTAATGTGATATGGGGACATTTTCAGATTCACAGCTAGAAGCCCTAAAACACATAAATCCCGTATTTCACAAGAACACGCAAAATGAAGTTTGCGGTGCAACTTGACCCGCAAATTCATGCCGTTGACAGATAGCAAGCTATATTGACAGGGCTGACCTGTGAGGGGATAGGAAGCTGTCCAAAATACTTTGAGATTGTTCAAAGGAGCCGGCTGATGATCTGGTTCGTTGCTCATTTGTTTTCTGCAAAGAGCTGAAGCCAGATTGGAGGCAGAGCGCCGTCTGACAGTTCTTTTTACTGTTGCTATCGTTATTCATTAACAGTGATGGGAAGCCTGCCCACTCGCTCACACTGAGAACATTAACGTTGTGTCTCACTGGAGAAATGTCCTCAGGTCAGTGTGAGGTTTCAGGAGATCATGTACCACCGAGCTGAGCCGCCGTTGTGTTAGTGGCTGAGTCAGTCCAGGTTAGCTAAAATCTGTGTTGATGAGATAAACCAGTGGCTACCTAACCTGCTCTCCTAATCTCTGCTGCTCACTCCCTTCATTTGAATAGCGAAAGAGATGTTTTGAACCTTGCGTTTGCTGCTTGCTTCCTGCTTTGTAATTTGGAGCATATCTACTCACCTTTGCACACCTGGCCAGTCCCTGAGTCAAATGAGCTTCATGGTCTGTGATTGTCTGTTGTGGAAAGTTACAAAAACGGTCTGACATGTTGCCGTCAACTTTGTCGTTGGAAAGGTGTGGGTGTGAATGGTTTTAGATAGGGATGGGAATCACGGAGTAACACATGATATGATACTATCGCACAAAATCAACAGGAATTTGGACAATTACTATAATTTATTATAGGTCTTATTGATAACATTTTTATGTAGACGAATAATTAAAAAAGAACAATACATGCACAGAGCTTTTAGAAAGGTGCTGAATAAAAGTATCGCTTTCCTTAAAAAAAAATATTATGATTGTGAATAATCGTCCAAACAACAATAACCCATAAAATTACAATTTGGCATATTTAAAGGATAACTTTGGTATTTTTCAACCTGGACCCTATTTTCCCGTGTTTTTGTGTCTAATGCCAGGATCAGACTACACGATATGTTTGACGATTACGATGGTCTCTATGTCACTACATTAGGTGTGGGCAGAGCATCGTAAAACACACTTCAGTCGAACTCGACAGAAACAAAATAAAACTAAAGCCTGTTTAGCGGACGGCTGCTGCAGCGCTCTTCCTCAATAGTGGACCAATTTCAGAAAATGTTGTCCCCATTAGTCACAAAAAAAACATGGGAAATTAAGGTACAAAATAATACCAAACCTGCCCTTTACATATGCCGAACTGTAATTTTATGGGTTATTGTTGTTCTGGCGATTAAGCTAAGACAGCTAATATGTGAAAACGTCAGTTATCACTTGTTGCTATGGTAACTATTCACGTATCCTGCAGCCTGATGGAGACACCAGTGACAAACTCAGCCATTCATCCATTTTTTTTCCACACTAACTGGCAACTTGATCGCTGACGACACAGAGACGCCACGTGATACCAACGTTGTTTTACTATTGGCTCACAAGCAGGGTCTGAAATTGGCACGCGCCAAATGCGGGTAAATTGTTGGCAGTGGCGGGTGAAATCATCAGGATCATCATTCATCTGTGTTGTAATCTGCAGGATGAGTGTTCATAACGTTACCTGTTAGCAGCCGGTGGGCAGCACAGTCCTGATTGGATAAATAGCGGAGCTACTAACGTTAACGGAGGTGCCATTGAGTTATTATAATGAGGCGTTCACGGTCTGCTCAGCAAAATGACTATTGGGTGAAGGTAAATTACAACGTTATCATGATGTGATCAAATGTAATCTCTTAATCTTTTGGCAAGAAACTAGAATATATCCATTTGTTTGAAGGAGATGTTTTCACAGCAATATAAAATAGATAATAGAGAGAGAATTATGACCTGTTTAACTTCCTAACAACTTACCAAGATTTTGTTTAATCAAAGCAAATATTTAAATAATCATAATCATTTGAATTGTGTGTTTTTATGCAAGTAACCACTATAGATGACAATAACAAAATACAGTACCCTCCCTCCACTGTGTATTTCCAACACTGTAATTTACCATGTATATAATGTTTTTTATGTAAAATATATTGAACATTGAATGACATCAGATCTAAAATTGTATTCCTTCATTTAGCGCAGAGATTTCAAAAGTGGCAGATACAATTTCTAAGTGTGGCAGGAAGTGAGAAAAGTTAATTTCAGACCCTGCTCACAAGCCTTGTTAGAAGTGGAACCCAAACGTCAGATATCTTCCACAGAGATAAAGAAAACATTCACTTTGGACCCGTCACCTTTTTTAAAAAGATTAATTCACAATCATAATAATTGTTTGAAGAAAAGCCTTTTATTCTGCACCTTTCTAAAAGCTCTGTGGATGTATTATTTTTTTCAATAATTCATCAATAAGACCTTTAACAGTAAATGTAAAATAGTTTGTGTGTTTAAGCTGCGGGTCTTTGATTATCATACAATCTGCTGCTTTGAACTTCATCGTGTTCCAGTACAGCCCTCCTGCTGATCAGACCACACACACACACACACACACTCACACACACACACACACTCACACACACACACACACACACACACACACACACACACACACACACACACAGGCAAAGTAAAAACACTGAGGTAGTGTACTCCAGACTAACTAGGCTCGGTTTACTGTGTGTGAGTGTATTCTGTGCCTGTTATGGCAACACTCGTGCAGCCATGCCCCGTCCACATGTACAGCATGAAGAGCCAGTCAGCAGACACTTAAAGCCTTTGGTTTGTTTGCCAGCCTTCTGTCTTTTTTTAAACCACCCCTTGCTGTTTTTGTTAAGTGTTGTCCATCTGCTGAGTGTCAGATGGCAGATGATTAACAGCACACACCACCTAGTGGAACCTTTACTGTCACTTTTACTGACCGCACTGGTGGATGTGGAGACAGTAGAAACCCCCCCAAAGTCCATATAGGTGAATATAGTATCTTTCACGTTATTCTGATGGAATAACTTCTGAAAATCTGAAACAATCCTGGTCCAAACTGGTGCAGTCAACGTGTTGCTTTCAGTAACTGTTTTGGTAACTGTAGTACTATTACTTAAAACTTCAGTAGGCAGAGTGTTTTTGGCAAAAATCCCATAATAACCTTTCAGCATATTGCAATTCAAGTGTTCTGAGAGAAAACTAGACAAACCTAAATTCAGCTTTGGCAAATGACTATCAGAAACAAGCCCATACAGACCAAAGGCTTCATTTGATTGTAACTGGTGGTCCAGAGAATAAAGAGGAGAGGAGAGAGGATCACTGCAGAAGCAGACGAGGTTATTTGGCTCGTCCTGATTGATGCCCGCCCTCTGAAACACTCACCTACTACTATCTCGGGCAATTTTCAACTTGAGAATTTGCCTGCCTTTGTGAAAAAATAAAGTGGGAATTAAAGTGCCTGTGTTTTTCGACGGGGTGCAGCCAGGTTTGTCGATGATCAGCGAACTGATCGATTAAATGATGATTCATAAATCCCATTTAATAGCATGGAGTCCAGGATGTGCTGATTCAGGTGGAGGGGGAGCTGAGTTAAAGGCAGCGGATAATGAACCCGGAACCCTGGGATGCTCTCCAAACAGCAGATTAGATGGGGAGCAGTGACACGGTGCTTATACAGTCCAAACTGTGAAGAGTTGTGGTTAACAGTGTATAGAGTTTGTGTGTGTCACATTGGTCTTTGTCAGCACAGAGAATAGGATGCAGAAGAAAAGAATTGATTTTAGGACCACTCCAGTGACCGTCGATTTGTGGTGGAGTTTCCAAAAGTAGTGAAAAGTCTCCACCGCACATTTAGTTTAGTTTAACAGGTTGTCAGCTGTGTGTCTGCCGGCATAACTTTAGTGAGTGGCCAACAAACAGTGTGTGTGTTTGTGCTACGTTAGCAGCTCTAGCATTGCCGGAGGCTTCGTGCTCCGCCGCCGCACACGTAGTCTATGTAACTTTAGTGAGTTTCCAACAGACCGTGTGTGTGTGTTGGTGGTGAGTGTGAGGTTGTTGGTGGCGTTCTAGCTGTGAACGTAGGTGTAGCAGTGTGTGTACAATTTATTTGTCGGTGAATAAATGCTACGAAACTACAACTCCTCCGCTCCGCTCAAGCGAGCCATAGACCGGAGCCGACTTCCTGTATCCTGCAACTCCGGCTCCGCCTCTTAAGGTGGGCTGTTGAGGTGGACCAGCTTTTCTCCTTAAAGTGACGAGCCGCTCCTCTGAGCCGCTCAGCTTTTGAGTTCATTATTAACATTTCTTTTAACCGTTTTAACCGATAGCGTTAATCGGTTAAAATGCTTAATGTCGGTTAACGGTTAAACGGTTAATTATGGACATCCCTAGTTTCCATACTTTACTGGATGTGTAGTGTTTACCACTTTGTATTTAATATGTGAAGGTGCAGGTCGTATCCACGCAGACCCTCCGCCGTTTTATACCTTATCGTTTCGGCTCGCTGCGGTTTGTTTTGGTTTTTGACGGATACAGAACGGATATGAGGTCACGTTACTCAGACTACAACCATAAATGCAGTAACTTCCTTCTACCTCTGCATAGACTCAAATGAAGCAAATCTATTGATCCTGGCGTTAAAAAATTGTTTTTAAAAATCTTAAAAAAAAATATCGTGGTAAATACAGTATGTGGATGTTGGATGAAACAACTGCAGCTTTCTTCACAGATTCACCTCTCGGAACATCACTGTACTCTGTGTTGGATTTCCACCAGTTTAAGTCTTGTGGGAACCAGATGCATCTTTCCAAATGTTTTTACTCATTTAACCAAATCAATGAAGGGATGACCACATTATTAGTACAACCAATCACTATGGAGCACCACCATTTATTACACAACAGACTAGCAGACCATGCATTTATCCATACAGCATGTGTGTTTACAATGAGGCTTGATATGAGATGCAAAACTTGTTCCAAACTGACTCGATGCCATTCGTGTTTGCATACTTGCTGTTTATTTGGCCTAATGTGGAGATAACTTGCTCACTTAATTCTCTTCGTCCCCTGTGTCAAATAAGGCCACTGTAAGCTCCTTCCATTGATCCCTCTCCTTGACAAGATGTTGAGCCTCAGATGTTGAGCCTCAACCCAACTTCAGTTCATCTTGGCTAGCTTGTCCGTCACAGTTCTGTGCCAGTTCATTTCTGGTCCCCTCCACCCGTTTTTTCTTTTGGCTAAAGGAACCCAACGAGAGCAGTTCCATCACTCATGGTTTTTGGCCCAAGTAGATTCTCATTTGCATCCCTGGCTTCCAGCAGGCATCCAACAGGGTTGGGGATACATTTACTTGAGAGGTTCTCTTGAGTGAGGAGAATCTACTGAAGGCCTGATGCTTGTTAGGCAGCTCTGTTTAGTTTCTGTAATGGGAGTTTTTTTACTGGGTGGCGTTAACACTGTTCCCGATGCCCAAAGGCCCATTGTATGGTTCTAGCACCTTTCTTCTCAATCTTGCGTGCACAACAGCAAACCTTCACAATTACAAGCCTCTTCAAATGTGGAAAAACCACATCTGCTGCAATGCCTTCTGCACACATCCTCTTGTTGATGACAGGCTCTTTAGTCTGCGGTTCACATGACCCAATCACTTCCTCATCCACCTCCTTCAAAAACACACTGGTAAACAAATAGCCAATGCATTTTTTTAAAGACGACGCAACGAGGACGCAAGTAGAAGAAATCGGCGACAGTTACGCAGACTACGTGTGTGGCGGTGGCGAGCACGAAGCCTCCGGCAATGCTACAGCTGCAAATGTAGCACAAATACACACACTGTTGGACACTCGCTAAAGTTACGCTGGGCAGACACACAGCTGACAACCTGCTAAACCAAACTAAATGTGCGGTGGAGACTTTTACTGGGAAAGTGGCTGCATGTCTGCGACACTACACGCAGCATCGTAGCTGCTAAGTTAACGCTCAACCGTCAACCAATATCTGTTGTGCTCCTGCAGCTGGTGCACCGCTGAATGCGAGGCACAAATCTTGTTCGGTTAACGGTTAATAATCGGTTAACGAGGGACAGTTATTGGTTAAGAACATTTTTCAAAATGAGCATCCCTACTCCCAGCCGAGCTGTCGGGGTCTTTGAGACACACAAGCCTCTCCACCACTATAAGGTAACTGCATGTATAACAATATTGCACAATGCAACATGAGATGCTGCATATCACTGCTGTTGAGCAAAAATCGTGTCTCCTACATCTCATGTTTTCAGGAACTAAAGGAAATCACCTTTGTTTGTAGCCAAATGAGCAAGTATCTGAAACAAAACACACACAAAAAACATCCAAACTGGTATTCTGAGAACAGTGCCATACTTCTGGTTCTTCCTCTTTTGTTCTTCCTCTTCTTACTGAAACCGAAAACCATAAGAAAGGTCGCACTGTTCCTCTCTAAGCAAGTGAAAGGATCTTTTTGACCATCAACATGTTATTTTCCTCATGGCTTTTATCAGAGCACAATGATGATAGGATTTTCCTCATCAGATGAGGTGTTTATGGTTTGTTTGCATGAAGAAAAAGAAAAATATTTTTCTGTGGCATCATCATCATCCAAACATTTCCACCTTTCTCCAGCAACTTTCAGTATTTGCGCCTCAAGGCAGCAGATGTTTCAGATCGCGCTACGTTGTTCTCTTAATTCACTGTTTGTTTTCATCAATTCTGTGGATATGAATCCACAGCAGCAGAGTTTGCATTGCTGTTGGGCAATACAAATAAGAGGAACTGAAAGATATACGCTTCGCCAGGGTTATAAATAACACCTTTATGTGTACATGTTCCAGCCTATGTGAGTGATTCTAGGAGAAACATACTTTTAAGAGGCTTTTTAATGCATGCCAAGAGCAGGTATGACCTCAGACACGCATGCACGAGGACAGCAGCAACTTAAATTTCGTGAACTTTCCATACAGTTTACTGGATGAGTCAACGCGGCCTCACAGCTTTGGCTTTTAGCATTTTTCAGAATGACTTGTGGAGTCGTGCAGAGCTGGAATTCATCCTCATCCCTCTTTCAAATAAATACACCTAGACTACACCTTCCTAATTGTCAGCAGATGGCCAGGAGATCATGAGAGATGCATCTTGTGTGAGCATGTGTGCGTTGTGATTCACTTAAATGGGTCAGACAAGCAGTGGATCGCCTGCTTCTGGCTGCACTAATCTATTTATCCCATCAGTATCACAGCATGTGGATGGATTTTACCATTGTAGAAAGCTTCACATACAGTACGCACGTCTGTCACCTGTCAGTGATAATGTGACGTTCTGCAGAGCTGTATGGATGAGGGTTGCTATGAGGGTAATCTTTGACAAAGGGCTCGGTGATGTCAGTGGAGTCTAAAGGATTTGCGTATCTGTGATTGTAATTGTGATGGAAATTGAAACAAACGGATAATTACAACCAGCACTGTAACTGTAAACAGGGAGGAGAGTGTTTGGATCGTCATTTAGATAATTATCAGTGACCTTTCATATGAATATGTCTGCTTATATACACTATCACTGATTGATGTAATGTTTAGCTGTGAACGTGTACAACCGGATTGTCTCACAAGTAGCCAGTATACAAGCTCATTTTGAACCAATAAAAAGCAAAATCATTGTCAGACGATAGCTGGTTAGGGGCTGGGCGACATGGCCAAAATCTTCTGTCACGATAGTAGGTCATTTCATATCTCGATAACGATATATATCAAGATCCAGGGTCTGAAATTAGCACCCGCCACCCGCCAAATGCGGGTAAATTGTTGGCAGTGGCGGGTGTCCTGATGATTTTCTCTCTCATTTTCTCATGCAGACACTGTCCTGCCACTTTGGCAGGAAGGGAAAACGCTAGTGATGGGAATAGATAACCGTAGTTGTCCACTTTCTTGGCATCTCATGCTTCTCTGACTATCGATTCCTCTTACTGATGTTCCGACAGTTACGCTGCACAATGACGCATACGCACGCTGAATCGTGATTCAGTTTGTTTGGGACCGGAGCCACGGCGAACAGAAAAAAAGTGCTCAACAGCATAACGCTACTAAACCTGAGGGGGCGCACCCTATTATTCCCTGATAAATCTGTGTTGAAATCAGCAGGAGGAGAGTTAGTAACGTTAGCTGTCAGCAGCCGGTGGGCAGTTAAATAGCGGAGCTACTAACGTCAACAGAGGTGCCATTGAGTTATTATTATGAGGCGTTCAAAGTCTTCTCAGGAAAAATGACTATTGGGTGAAGGTAAATTACAACGTTATCATGATGTGTTCACTTCCTAACAACTTACCAAGATGCTTTTTAATCAGAGAAAATATTTAAATAATCATAATCATTTGAATTGTGTTTTATGCAAATAACCACTATAGATAACAATAACAAAGTACAGTACAGTACTGTGTACAGTACCCTCCCATGCAAAAAATAGGGCTCGCTATATAGTTGTGTCTGGTAGGGTGCTGCTTTCTTGAGTAAAATCCACTGATATTCATGTGTTATGTATCCTATATGTTTGCAAATAAATAAAAGAACTGGGTAGTTGGCATCAGTAGCTACTGAGGCTAGAATGAAAAAGAAGAGTGCCACCTTCAGTACTGGATAGACTGACAAGTGACCACTGGAAATGCAGTCCAAAAACCCCTCAATAAAAGGTGCTGCTGAGAAGAGAAAACAACGTGAGAACTCTGTTTGCCACTTTATTGTCGTATCAGCCTTAGATTCAGTTTAACTCTGATAGGAAATAGGAAGTTTCCCTCATATTCCACCTTCCACTTGTCCACTGAGTGTATTATTCTCTTACTCATTGCTTGTGTGTTTCCTTTCTTTCTTGCAGGCTTCAAGTGCCCCGTGTGCTCCAAGTTTGTGTCCTCAGATGAGATGGATCTTCACCTGGTCTTGTGCTTAACCAAACCCAGAGTGACATATAATGGTAGGAGGCTGTTCCTTTTTAACTTTACAAATATAATGTGCTGACTTGACTATGACTTGCCCCCAAACTGCATGTGATTATCATAAAGTGGGCATGTCTGTAAAAGGGAGATTCGTGGGTACCCATAGAACCCATTTTCATTCACATATCTGGAGCCGGCCCTCACTTTCACTTACATCGCCGCAGACCCCTGGAGCCTTTTACGTGGGCCGCGGCACGACACGGTTGGGGCACACTGAGGACAGTCCGCCCCGGTCGACAGTCGCAGCGTCCCTCCCCGGCGGGGAGAGAGGGCGCAGCAAGCCCTTTTCCACGGTACGGCGAAGTCCAGGCAGGGAGCGCTGTAAAGCTGCGGCCGCGATCCACCTTCGCCCCGAGCCTTTCCAAGCCGACCTAGAGCCGGTCGCGG
>CAKAKR010059018.1:20790-40536 GCA_916700685.1 Adelosebastes latens
CGGGGTTTTTCTTGCACCCTCTGACTCGCGCGCGCATTAGACTCCTTGGTCCGTGTTTCAAGACGGGTCGGGTGGGTTGCCGACATCGCCGCAGACCCCTGGAGCCTTTTACGTGGGCCGCGGCACGACACCGTTGGGGCACACTGAGGACAGTCCGCCCCGGTCGACAGTCGCACCGTCCCTCCCCGGCGGGGAGAGAGGGCACAGTAAGCCCTTTTCCACGGTGCGGCGAAGTCCGGGCAGGGAGCGCTGTAAAGCTGCGGCCGCGATCCACCTTCGCCCCGAGCCTTTCCAAGCCGACCTAGAGCCGGTCGCGGTGCACCGCCTCGTATGCGGAACTTGCCAGCCTGCCGTGTGTCGCTCACACCCTCAGGCTGGCTGTTAACGAGGGTCTTTTGGCACAGAGAAGTACTCGTATCGGCACTCAGTATCGGCGAGTACCCAAATGTAAGTACTTGTACTCGGTCTGAAAAAAGTGCATCCCTACTAGTGATGATCATCACTGTTCAAAAAATGGCTAACTTTCTCATGAAACTAGACACTCCCAGCTTTCTGGTTATGTAACATGATCCTCTTTTTGCAGTCTGCCTTTCTGTGTAATCTTTTTGTAATATTTCCAGAACTGTAGAGTAACACTGCAGTTGATCGGGGGCAGCTCCTTCTTTATTTATCAATGATCTGCTATACTCTATTATAGCTCTAGCTATACTCTTTTATGTATTTAATGACATCACAACCATGGTTAGTGTGACTGGGGGACATTATTCCGCCAACCCCTTTGCACTTTGCTCCTGAGAGCCAACTCTAAATACGGGCTGGTTGTGTATCAGTTACAGGCAGCGTGACACATTCAGGGTTTATTGGCGATTTTACAGATTTCTGCGTCAGTTCTGCAGAATGAATTCCAGTCGGACATGTAAAAGTTTATGGCCCTTTGTTTCTGCCTCTGCTTTTTATACACTTGTGTGACACATCTGAGGCTGATGTTGATATTTGAGAGTTCAGCCAAATATTTGACTTTTAGTATTAAAGCACAACAAAATGATTTTTGATAAAGATCCCTTGAAATACCCCCTGTCCACTATCACAACAGATTTGGGATCAATCAGAGCTTGCATTATGAAATTATATGAGTTCAGGTGTATCATCTCCCATTCGGCTTGGCTATATTTTTCTTTTATTTAGGTGATCAGAGAGGGGAGAGGACAGGAGATGGGGAGACAGTCAGCTGCAGCTGGACTGAATGCCTGATGGAGGGCTCTTTCAGTGCCACTAGCCAGCGCTGCAGTAACGTTACTGATCTCCGTATCAGCGGCAGTTTATGAAATTGATCCGTTTTGTCCTTGGTTTTAACATTATAAAACTCATCTCTACATCCAGGAACAATACAATAGTGTCCCCCCTTTTGTTTTCTTCTGTCCTGTGTCGCCTCAGTCTTCGTCTTTCCCGGTCTCTCCCGTTGTACCTGTGTAACTCAGCCGAGCCAACCAACCTGGTGACGGCACAGCTCAGAGTACTGAGACATGGCGGCGCTCTTGCCACGAAAAGATGACACAGATCTTCTTTTTTCTTCTTTTAAATGCTGACATTTGTCATGTTTGTTATAATAATACTTCATTAGAGTGGAAATCCATTTAGTAAACCAGCTTGGTTGACTTATTTTACTTCCACTTTAAACTGTCTTTGAATAGGGGGGATGTGGTTTAAAGACGAGGTCTAACAAACAACTCTTCATGTTAACTTGTTTACCAGAGTGAATGTGTGTCACTGTCCCCACATCACGGTCACTTAGCCCAGTGATCACAGCTGCTCTGTGGTGTTTGTGGCCATTCTAATAAGATAATCAGTCGCTCAGGCCTTCCTGCTGTCTGCCTGCATGCTTAACACACACACACACACACACACACACACACACATTGACTCATATGACCCTGAAGGTCTGTAATCAGCATGTTTATGTTCCTCTCAGTTGTTTGCTTTTAGTCATTCAAGGACTGCCCTCCACTATAACACACACACACACACACACACACATACACACACACACACACTCGCCAGCTTGCGCAATATATCAAGTGTTTTTTGCAAGCAACATCACATTGACTTATATTTCTTGTCTAATCTTAATTTGTTAGTCGAGTTTTAAAGGGAACATATTGTTCTCATTTTCAGGTTCATACTTGAACTTGACTACATCTTTAAAGATAAAATATGTAGGATTTAGTGGCATCTAGTGGTGTGGTTGCACATTGCAACCAACTGAGTACCCCTCTGCTCTCTCCTCCCTTTCCAAGACTGCGGTAACGTGAGCCGCCGAGTGCAAAACCGTGGTAACGCCGTTGTCCTCGCTCATAGGCCATCCATACCATAATAACACCACTTTTTTTATTTTTTTTTATTTATTTGATAGTGATAGTATAGACATGAAAGGGGGGAGAGAGAGAGGAGATGACATGTAGCAAAGGGCCACGGGTCGGATTCGAACCCGTGCTGCTGCTGTAAGGCCTCAGCCTTAGTACATGGGCACCCGCTCTACCAGGTGAGCTACCGGGGCGCTCCATAATAACACTACTTTAGGAGCAACGGAAGTCAGACGGCGGCTGGCGGTACCACGGTTTTGCACCCTGTGGCTCATGTCACCGCTAGGGATGCTAATTTTGAACAATTTTCTTAACTGATAACCGACCCTCGTTAACCGATTATTAACTGTTAACCGACAAGATTAGTGCCTCGCATACAGCGGTGCACCAGCTGCAGTGTATGGAGCACAACAGACACCGGAGTCCCCAGTTCACCGTACGGGAGCGTTAACTTAGCAGCTACGATGCTGCGTGTAGTGTCTCGGACATGCAGCCACTTTCTCAGTAAAAGTCTCCAACGCACATTTAGTTTAGTTTAGCAGGTTGTCAGCTGTGAGTCTGCCCGGCGTAACATTAGCGAGTGCCCGACAAACAGTGTGTGTGTTTGTGCTATATTTGTCGATGAATAAATGCTACAACTCCTCCGCTCCACACCGCTCAAGCGAGCTCGAGAAACCGGAGACGACTTCCTGTATCCTGCAACTCCGGCTCAGACTCTTTAGGTGGTCTGTTAAGGTGGACCAGCTTTTCTCCTTAAAGTGACGAGCCGCTCTTCTGAGCCGCTCAGATTTTTAAGTAATTACTAATATTAATTTAACCGTTTAACCGATAGCGTTAATCTGAAGGTTGAAATGCTGAAGGTTAACGGTTAAACAGTTAATTATTAACATCCCTAGTTACCACAATTTCACCACAGTGTTGGAGAACTACGGTGGCTTTCAGGTAACGTAAACTGTCCCTTTATTGTTCTAAAAAACACATTATTTTTCTCATCCTGTCTGTCTGAATATACCTGTGTTCACCCTCTGTGTGAAATGCTCCGTTTTAACGCCTGTCTCTTTAAGACCCCTTCCTGAAAAAGCCCAGTGTGCTCTGATTGGCTGGAGAGAAAGATATGGTGCACCTTTACAAAGGTAGTTCCAGCAGAGTCAGTTCAGAAAAGAGATGGTGCACAGAGAGTTTTCTATATCTGTGTCAGGTTGGTTTGGACAATGCACCGCCCCTTTAGGAGACTAGCGGCATTTCCTGAGTTTATTCACTCCAATGGGAGAAGT
Source organism: Adelosebastes latens (assembly GCA_916700685.1). Lineage (NCBI taxonomy): Eukaryota > Metazoa > Chordata > Actinopteri > Perciformes > Sebastidae > Adelosebastes > Adelosebastes latens. The sequence goes on from CAKAKR010059018.1 coordinate 24,425, forward strand.
GAACGTGTAGACACATTATAACTTTTTTCAAATTATGATTCTTACGCCCCATAGTCACCAAAGTAAATATTGGACCCATTTTTCACAAGCCACATATCTTCTGAACATTCGGACACTAAATTGGCATTTTTCAGACAGACAAATCAGGAGAAAATTAATTTTGTCCGAGGCCTTTCTCTCGCCAGATCTGGCAACTAACGTTCTTGTTGAATCCCGTTTTCTGATCTCGGCAGCCCACAAAAAGCTGACTAGGTTGTCTTATTTCACAGTTTGTGGGGTGGTAGGTTTTTCATGATTTGTCCCCTTTTAAGTACGTCATTGTTATTAGTCAGAACAGATATATAGAAATGTATTTTTGCCACCGAAGAACATACAAGGGGGCCATCTGTCCCTGACGTAATTTGATAATGATTGACACAGCCAATCAGAATGATGCTGCAGGAAACAGGAAATGGTATAGGTGAAAATTCCCCACTCCTCACGTCAATACGAGTGTGGTTTGACCTTGAAATACTGTTTATTTTCACACACACATAAACCTCTGGTCACTAAATATATCCACCGCTGGTTCGTGACAGACACACACACACACACACACACACACACACAAACACAAACAAACAACAGCTGTCATGTGTACATAACATCACAGCCCCCCCCGTCTGTGTGTGTTCCCATAGAACTGCATTCATGACCCGGTTTCAGATTTATGACCTGCTGTGAAAAAGACTGGTGACATTGTCAGAGCCAAGTCGGTCATTCTAGTAGACACCATCGACGGAGAAACTGCAGCTCTGAGGTCAACCTGCTGCAGTAAAAACTGCTCATTCCTGATCTTTCTTGTTGGGGTCATAATAATAACACAAAAATAACTTACGGCACCTCTAGACTTTCCCAATTTTCATTTTGGAGTGTTTTTGACACTCAGACAAATGTATTCGTAGTATCACTGCTGTTAATTTTGCAATAATTGTGAAGTCTTTTGGTACCAGTGTGGATCATGTGATCCTGCAGTACCAACTAGGGATGTCACGATACCAGAAATCTAGTAGTCGATACCAATACCAGTGAATTTCCACCATTCTCGATACCAAATTCGATACCACGGTAAAAAACAACAACAATAAATCCCATGTAATCCAACACGTACTCTTTTATTAAAAACATTGGAACATTGCAAAAAACAGAGGCATGTAGCCTTTAAGTAATAAATAAAAATAATTGACCCATTGGTCCTGGTCCCATTGGAGTAGGAGGCAGAGGATTTATTGTCGAAGCGAAAAGCAAACGCACCTATTTGGCAATATTTCAGGTTTAATCCCAACGCTATAAGGGAACCATAACGTTAATGAGGTAATCGCCGCGAGGTGGATGGAGCCGTCACAGCCGGTGTGCACGGAGCAGCGGCGCCAGGTAGACCCCCGCAGCGGAGCCCCGCAGCAAAAGCTCTACCGGAGAGGTCAGACACACCGCCACCCGACGGTAAAGATCAGAGTCAGCGCTCTGCACATGTTGACCGTCATCTTTTCTTGTAAAATGTCCGGTGTAATCGGTAACACCGGTGTTGTCACAAGTTTATTAACCGGTGGGAAAATTTCCTCACCGTCACATCCCTACCAACGACCATTACAGGCATCGTACGGTACCTTTGGTACTGTAGAAAAAGAGTACCGTCACTTTTTTTCAATTTTGGCATCGACTTGGTACCGAAGTTTCGGTTCTCGTGACATCCCTAGTACTGATGGGGTGTGGAGAACAACAGTGCTCGGCAACGTTTTTAACAAAGTCAATATCTGCCCCATACATCAGTATTACCATCCTCTCTCTTTCTGTCTGTCTCTTGACTGTGTGAACGAACGGCCGGCGCCGTCAGTACGTTAATGATGTTTTCCCCTCAGCTGAGCTGGATGCTATGTGCTGCAGCCCATAATAACTAGCTTTTCCGGGCCTATGTGGGTTAATCCACTGTTACGTAAGGCCAGTTCTAATGACTGTGTGTTTTGCTGCAGGTGATGGGTTTAATGGTGCACACTTTCATTTTAGACCCGGACCAATGCTATGCATAGCAGGAAGAGATGAATACTGCTGTGTGTGTATACACACACACACACACACACATGCACGCTGTTACACGGTAGGCCTATACAGGGGATGAGTTTTCATGGTGGACACTCAACCCAGTAGTAGTAGTACTAGTAGCACTGATTTAAAATGTGAGCTAACAAATTACTGTTGCCTTCAGGGATATTTTGGAAATACCAGAATTGCACCGTGAACATGCATAAACAATATCAAGATAGTAGTGGAGACATACTGGATTTTTCTGAGCTTCAATTACAACAACACACATGTATTATGTGTACTATCACTAAGGAAGGAGTAGTATAAGTAGTGGTGACATATCTAACACATGTATGCGGCTTTATATTATTAATACCACTATGTAACAATACTATAGTCCTACCAATTTGTATTATGGTATTTTTATATTATTTTAGATATTATATGCTATATCATGTATCATAGAAGACTTTTTGGATTTCTGTTATATATATTTCATTGTACTGTATTAGGGATGCACCGATACCACTTTTTTTCAGACCGAGTACAAGTACAAGTACTTACATTTGGGTACTCTCCGATACCGAGTACCGATACGAGTACTTCTCTGTGCCAAAAGACCCTCGTTAACAGCCAGCTGGAGGGTGTGAGTGACACCCGGCGGGCTGGGGAGTCCCGAATACGAGGCGGTGCGCCACGACCGGCTCTAGATCGGCTCGGAAAGGCTCGGGGCGAAGGTGGCACGCAGCCGCAGCTTTACAGCGCTCCCTGCCCGGACCTCACCTCACCGTGGACAAAGGGCTCGCTGCTCCGTCTCTCCCTGCCGGGGACGGCCCCCTGCTCGTAGTGCGACTGTCCACCGGGATGGACTGTTTTCAGTGCCCCCCAACCGCGTCGTACCGCCAGATCGGGGCTCGGCCCACGTAAAAGGTGCCAGGGGTCTGTGGCGTTGTCGGCAACCCACCCGACCCGTCTTGAAACACGGACCGAGGAGTATAACGCATGTGCGAGTCAGAGGGTGCAAGCAAAACCCTGTTATTACTTTGTTACTATGACATACCTATACAGTACATCTTTATTCTAGCTGTTATACACATCATGGCTGCCGGAGTTGCACAAGTGCCTTTCTGCATTGCTTTGCACAAAGACCCACCAGTTTACATCTGTGAATTTTTGCTGTGGATATTCATTGTCACCAGAGGAACTCCACAAGCTTTCCCTGAGCACCAGCCCAGGACCAAATATGAACTTTGCACACAAGACATCATAATCTAGTGGGAAGATTGCAGTGAATTCCTGCATACAATAAACTGCTTGACCTTGTGGGCTTTCCTCCGCCTCAGCCCCTCACTGCAAATATTCTATTTCAAGTAGGAAAAAAAAAATAGAAGCAGCTTGATATTGGATTTTTGAGACAATACCAGTATCAATATGTACAAGTAATAAACATCTGATAAATTATATATTGGCCAATATATTTTTCTTTTCTATTTCAAATAAATCAAATCAAACTAAATAAAACAACAAAGATCCCTAAAATTTGGTTAACCATAAACTTCAGTATACCAAAGATGACCAGAATACCAGAATATACAGTATAACAGTGACTTTTAAGCAGTATACCTCTGTACAAAAATATTATAAATAATAATAAATTGAAACACAAACAAAACTGAAGCAAGTTAAAGTTGAATTAAAAAGACCATCTGTCCTGTATATCTGCAAACTGATATGCTGATCTCATGTTCTTTTAGGTAAACACACAGTAGAATGGTTTTAATGGCAGAAGTGTGTTGTGACGAAGGGGCCCTATAATCTTTAGTGATGCCCGTGGTGTGATGTGTCTGTTGTCTTACAGAGGACGTCCTGACCAAGGATGCAGGAGAATGTGCAATCTGCCTGGAGGAGCTGGTGCAGGGAGACACCATCGCTCGCCTGCCCTGCCTCTGCATCTACCACAAAGGGTACGAAGCTCTGTTTAGGAAAATGCTGCATGACTTTATTTCTTTCCCTTGCTTTACTTACTACTACCTACTGCTTTACTACCTACTGCTCTACTTACTACTACCTGCTGCTTTACTACCTACTGCTCTACTTACTACTACCTGCTGCTTTACTTACTACTACCTGCTGCTTTACTACCTACTGCTTTACTACCTGCTGCTTTACTTACTACTACCTACTGCTTTACTACCTACTGCTTTACTTACTACTACCTGCTGCTTTACTACCTACTGCTTTACTACCTGCTGCTTTACTTACTACTACCTACTGCTTTACTACCTACTGCTTTACTTACTACTACCTACTGCTTTACTACCTACTGCTTTACTTAATACTACCTGCTGCTTTACTACCTACTGCTTTACTTACTACTACCTACTGCTTTACTACCTACTGTTTACTACCTACTGCTTTACTACCTGCCAACTATTGCTTTACTACTTACTGCTTTACTTACTACTACCTACTGCTTTACTTACTACTGTTTTACTTACTACTACCTACTGCTTTACTTACTACTACCTACTGCTTTACTACCTACTGCTTTACTTACTACTACCTACTGCTTTACTACCTATTGCTTTACTTACTACTACCTACTGCTTTACTTACTACTACCTACTGCTTTACTACCTACTGCTTTACTACCTACTGCTCTACTTACTACTACCTACTGCTTTACTTACTACTACCTATTGCTTTACCTACTGCTTTACTTACTACTACCTGCTGCTTTACTACCTACTGTTTTACTACCTGCTGCGTTACTTACTACTACCTACTGCTTTACTTACTACTACCTACTGCTTTACTACCTACCAAATATTGCTTTACTACTTACTGCTTTACTTACTACCTACTGCTTTACTTACTACTACCTACTGCTTTACTACCTACTGCTTTACTACCTGCCAACTATTGCTTTACTACTTACTGTTTTACTTACTACTACCTACTGCTTTACTGCCTATTGCTTTACTACCTACTGCTTTACTACCTACCAACTATTGCTTTACTACCTACTGCTTTACTACCTACCAACTATTGCTTTACTACCTACTGCTTTACTTACTACTGCTTTACTTACTACTACCTACTGCTTTACCACCTACTGCTTTACTTACTACTGCTTTACTACCTACTACCAACAGATCCACCAGAACAAACTGAGTAAGATGTTGAGGATGTGATGAGGACTGTACTGTACAATAATCTATCATTCAGTTTCACACTCTGCTGTTACTCATCTCTTCTTCCTTCCTTCGTCTCCAGCTGTATAGATGAGTGGTTTGAAGTGAACAGATCATGCCCAGAGCATCCATCAGATTAAAGCATTTTTGCACAGGTAAATGTTTCCAAACACACCAGAGAATGGATTTATTTTCTGATAGTCATTGTAGGATGTTTTTTGTCCATTTGTTTGTTTATATATTTTTAATATTCTCTGTTGGTTGTTTGATGACAGGTACTCCACAATGTGAGTGATCTACACAGTGAAGTGTGGATCCAGGGAGACTGCTGGACACTGTGATCAGTTTAACCCCCCACCCAATAATGTAGTACCACTGTGTGCCAAATGTCATTCAAGCAATCTTCAGGGATACAGACTCTTGTGTTTATGTTTGAGTTGCACATCGACGCTGGACTGATCTCCTCCTCACATCCTCTCCAGCCCTGACACTCAAAGCCACAAAGGACATTATGGCAGGCAGGGCTCCTCTTCCTGAGTGGCCATTGGACAGCAGATGTCAGCTGATTGTACACCAGGACACATGAGAAGGTGGTGGACATGGTCCTGGAGGCGGGGGCTGGTTGGAAGGGGGTGGGGGGGGGGTCGGGCCATGTGTGGATTATCCCTCCCCTCCTCCTTCAGCCTCAGTGTCTACCAGTGCCTTGTTGTTTTGATGCCCAGCCAATGCGGGGCAGGACAGAGGAGGACCAGACCGTCGGCAGAGCCAGCTGGACCGGCTGGACCGGCTGGACGGACTTGCAGGACCATCTCACCACAACTGCCATTCTACCAGTCCAGGAGAAACAAGCCAGTGAGCGGAGAGCAGCAGAAATATCTCTCTGCATTAGCAGCTCGGACATTTTCAGAACTGAGGCTGCTGCAAAAATGGTGCCAATCAACTGTGAATATTGTCAAACACACACATACACAGACTCAATCATCAGTGCTTTTTAATCACATACCATGGAGTAGAGGTCTTCAGGTACAGAAACCTGCCCCCAATCCTGAAAAGGATCCCTGAATAACCAACCTGAGCCTACAGTAGAGTAATCGCTGCCAACATGACAAATATTTGCTCAGTATGTCGCTACAACAAGAACATGTTCTTGTTTTAATAATGCCCTTTTCACGTTATAACAAGATATTTTTCTTGTTATAATGAAAGAGATGCGTTCATTTCGTGTAATAACGAGAAAGTTTTATATAACAAGATGGATTGAACTTGCAAAAATAAAAAATAAATTAATAAATAAATAAATGACTAGATAAATAAATTAATAAATATGTCATTAAATGTCGCAAAAATAATATTAAAAATAAATGTTGCCATTAATTAATTGGTAAAATGTGACGTAAATTGATATTTCTGTTTTAATTTGCTTCTATATTTATTTATGTTTTTATTAATTCCTTTATTTATTTCCTATTCTGTTTTTTATTTATGAATTAATTAATTTATTAATTAATTTAGTTATTTATTTATTGATTTAATTATTTTTGCACTTATTTTGTATTTATTTGTATATTTGTCATCTATGCACTCTGACCCGTATGCTCTGACCCTATGACTCACATTGAGTGACAGACCCCTCATTTGCATAATGAGGCAGAAATGCATAAAGAAATGTATAAAGAAAAGAATACATAAACAAATGTTGGGGAAATAAATAAGGGGTGAAACTTAAAGGGAAAATTGTGCAGAAATAAATAACTTAATAAATGCATAAATACAATAATAAATACATGCATTTAAAAATAAATATAAAAATAACAAACAAATAAATGAATACAAAAAATTTTAAATAAATAAAAGTGGAAATTAAACAGAAGAGTAAATAAATAAGGGAATTGATACACAGAAATTAAGAAGCAAATTAAATGGAAATATCAATTTATGTCACATTTTATCAATAAATGGCTACATTTATTTTTAATATTATTTTTGCTACACTTAGTGACATATTTATTTCTTTATCAAGTCATTTATTTATTTATTCATTTATTTTGGCAGCTCCGCCATAAAGATGTTGTTATAACAAGAAAAGTTTGTTCTTAAAATGGAACAAGTTGGTGTATAGTGAAAAATAAAATACTATATATAACATGAAAAATATAATTTTAAAACATGAATAGGATCTCATAACAACAAATGAGAATTTGTTTTTCTTTCTTTCTTTTTTGTCGTCCCTTTTTTAAAGTCAGTAATGTAGTCTATAATGTAGGCTGTGTTTTAATTATAGCATTTGATCATACTTCAGTTGATACAAATATGATTAAACTGGTTCCCTATCAGAGTAAAAACATGTGTTTTGAAGTTCACATTTGCCGTAAACATATTCCTCTGTAATGCAGAAGAGCAACAAGCACAGACCTTTTCAGCTGATTCTTCCCTCAGTGTGCAGAATTACTGATTATCACAGGTAAACAGAATTACAACAAATCAAACAGTCATAGCAATGGAACACAGATTGGGGTAAATAGATTAATAGATTATTTTTAAACATATACATTTAAATTTAGTTTTAAATAAAACAAAATGTAATGATTTTTTTGTGTCCTCTAGTAGCGCTATGGAGCTGCTTTTCTATGCGAGGGTCCCTGTTTTGTTTTGTCTCGTGCACATGCATGAGGACCCACATGCATGCGCAGACTTGGGCGACGTTATACTCGGTCCTGCCAATGATGTCGCACTCTTCCGCTGATCTGCAGGTTGCTAAAATATGCTGCAATGCATCAGCACCAGCAAAGGCTGTAAGCATGATGCAGTCTTTACATTCATGAGAAGGGAAATGCATCACCACATTTGTTAGAGCTCAACGACACACACAGTTTTAGTGAATGTAACTTTTGTTTTATATACAAGAAAACTCCACAGGGCAGCTTTTAATGGGATCTCACATGGTTTCTTAGTAATCTGCTCTATGTGTTCCATTTCTATGACAGTGTTTGATTAGTTCGTACTACCTGACATTGTTTACTGTACCTGTTTAAAGGAGTTCGGACTGTGACGATCACTAAGCCTGCACGCGGAGGAAGGCATCAGCTGAAACGTTTGTACGTTTCTGCATTACAAATTATGTTAAGAGTTCCCAGTTGGAAATTTCAACTGGAACGCGGTTCAGGGTCGGCACCGTAACCCCCTCAGCCACCAGAGGCCTGTACTACGAAGCAGGATTTGCGGTTATCGAGGTAACTTCAGGGTTTAACCCTTCAGGGTTTTCAGTCCTACGACGGTGGTTCACTTCTCACCGGGGTAGATCGCCATGGTAACTGATGCTGAACAGCTAACCTGCTCCGGAGCAGGTTATGTTCCAGATAAGAGATCATCTCATATAAAAGCACCGCCTACTGACCAATCAGAGCTCGGTGCGCTGACCTTATGATAATATTACACAAATACCAAGAAGTTTAAATCATAATCCAGGATAAAAACAACACAGTTTAAACTGACAAATACAGGAAGGACAGCTGGCTGTATGCTGTGGGTGTTTACCGCTTTGAATTATGTTATTTTATTTTATTTTTTACTTGCTCTCAAGTCCGTTTCACACCGCCGGAGACGGGGACGCAGCTGAAAGAAGGCTGAATTACTCACACACGTCACATCATTGCTAAATGATATATATCTATTATATCTTGAAAGCTGTTTATATTACTAACCCCATCTGGATGACTATATCTGACTTTTGAGTGTTCCGTTAAATTAATAAGTCTGGTAATTTACGCATTCACAAATCGGCAATTTTTTTCTATTGCCAGCTGTCCTTCCTTCAACCGTGTTACGTTTAGTCTGGATTATGTGTTACACTTCTTCGTATTTGTCTAATATTATAGTCTGCTCTTGGTTTGTAAAATATACCGCTCTGCTGACAGTAGACTGGTCCATGTTTGTGCTGCAGACACCGCCGCGTTCATGTGAACGCACTCGTATCCCGACAGAGAAACCCTGGGTTGACGTACCGAGTTGATAACCACTGTCGTCGGACCGCTTAGCGTGATCTCGGTTGTTAGGGTTAGTTAAGCCGATAAGGAGAAGATAGCCTGAGTATGTCGATCTCTCTTCATAGTACAGGCCTCAGGTCACCCCACCAGATTATGTTTTTACTCTGAGTGCAAACCAGTTTGCTGTCAGTTGTCAGACGCCTTGTGTCCATATAGCTCTGTGTACGCATGCGAGTCAACCTAAACTTCATTCATTCCTATACATTGGAAAACTTGAATTTCAAATTTGCAGATTATGGACAGACTGTACGCACTGTGTGCCCAGCGAAATAGTCACGAAATTTAACATATTGTGATTCGTGTACATGGACACAAATTTAGCATTTTTTTTTCGTGGTCATCGTCAGCACGAAATCAATTTAAAAGTTGTGCTGAACGTCACGTAAAAAAAAGGGAAATTTGTGTCTGTGTGTTTACGAATCAAATAGATTAAAATTTGTGACTATTTCACGAACTGCCGTCAGACTGTGTTGATAGAAGTTAGTTTAACGAATTAATATCTGATTGATGAATGTAATACAGCTCTATTTATAAATATTTTTGTAAGTGAAAAGAAAAAGAGGGCATATTGCTAACATTGGTAGCGTGCTAGCTGTGTAACATATAGAGTGCATGCATACGTCTTTTAACAAAATATTTCACAAAACTGGCAGACCAACCTCCTCACTTCTTGTCTCGGTAATGCTCCATGCGCATATTCCATCAGAATGACGAAATTAACGTGTCTCCCATTTCTACTCCAGCGTTTCATCCATCCGTAAAGAGATGCATTTCAATGCGTTGAACACTAGGGGGCAAAAACAAAACTGTTTGGAAATGAGGTGTTAAACGCAGCAGGTGAACTAGGGGGAGCGCACTGACCCTTCACTGTAACATTCGTAGCAGCAACCAACTTTTGGTCTCCAAGTGACCATTTGATTCTACTTGTACTACAAGACTTGCTTGGCTGGTGATTGGTCGACTAAACTACAGCAGACTGGTCTCGGGTCCTGGCAGCTTCTTGCATTCATACAGACCCAGCACCAAGTAGAGCTGGCCAAGGACTGAGGGACCCTGGAATGACTTGACCCGACACTGATCCAGTCTGTTGGTTGGGGTTTCATGGGCTCAGGTTTGCCTGAAGACCTCTACCATGGAGGAGCTATAGAGTGTACAGACTTTTAACAGTTGATTTCACTGACTAGCGCATCATCCACCAGAGAATATGAACTCATCAGTGAAATCTCAAAAGTGTGGATCCCAAAGCTCCAACGGAACTTGTCATCCGTTTCCTTCACAACCTCCTTTTCTTTCCGTTGCGCAGAGCTCAGTGTTCATCCCACCACCCTGGAGACTATTTTTATACTGGAAAAACAAATAAGCTGCTTCACTATAACATTAATAGACACTTTTAAAGCAATGATGTGTGATCCCAGCTTCATGTGGAGGTTCCTAACGAGGGCATGATGAAGTTTTCATTCAAAAATGTTTGTAAATGAGAGATGAAGTGCCCCGTGTGGACTCCACTTCTTTTTCTCACTTTCTTTTCTTGCCACTCCACTTCTCTGTTTGTCTCTTTAAAATGACCTCCAGGGAGGAGCACGTGGTAGTGGAGGGCAGGCAAGGAAAAATAAAACTGGAGCTTTATTTTGGAAAACGATCGCCACAATTTTTGTAATGCTCCAATTCTGAAAGTGTTCGAGGCATCAAACGGTGCATGCTCTATCCATGCGGTATTAGAAATCTGAGTATGAGTCAATTCAAGAATATTTGGGATAGACTACACAGTATATATCAGTGGTATCCAACCACCCAGATGCAGATTTCTTTTTTATCAACAGAGCAGCTGATTTTCCAGGTCAATGCCACTTGAACTAGAGAGGAGAAGAGTCAGCTGCTGAATCCTGAATCCACTTCTCTCCTCCACTTTCTCACAACCACGTCTCTCCTGCACCAACACACGTAACATCAAACTCCATGCTCCATGTAGAGCGTTACTAGTAAACTAAGAAAGTGGAAGTTGTCTGAAAATTGTTAATTTGCTCCTCCATCTTCAAAAAACACACATCTACCACTGATAAGTGGACATAAATTATCAAATATTCGTAATTTTATTTCGAAAGCACTTCAAAATATGAGTCATTTTCATATATTTAGTTTTTGTTATTGCAAACTGGGGGCGTGATTATCCGTTTCCAATTTGTGCTCAGCGTCAACATCCACGCTGTAATTAACAAAGATTTTTCAGAAACCTCCGATATAAATTTATATCTAATTTGGCACTAAATAATATAAAAGTGCCTGAATAACAAAAGGTTGGCAGCCTCGCGTCGGCCAAAGTTTACTGCTCAAACTAATTAAATGCACAGGTTTTTTTTTTTATACAGTGCTGTATTGGCCACACAGAGTAATTTGAACCTTTACTCAACCAACTCTGAAGTCATGTAACCACTTTGAGTTGTCAGATAATGTGGATGCATATGAATCTTTAATTATCTCTACCTTCCATCCCACACGACATGAATGTGGCGAATTGAAAGATGCTATCAAAGACTGTAGGAAAGTGATGTGGGTGTGGAGCTCCAGCTAGGCTTTTATATTTGATTTGATTAAAAAGCAAGGCCCTCCTCAGTGTGAATCATATTTTCTTTGGACTCCGAGCTGCTAAATAAAAAGTTATTACCGTTATCTAATGAGTGAACCGGTCCAGGGCTTGCTGATGGTACCACAATATTTTTGCCCCACTTCTAAAATCCAAAGAACCAAAATAAATAAGTATTAGTTTAGATCTTTTGATACTTTCTTTTTCCTTTACACTAGATCTCACAAGTACGGAAGCCCTGAAGGCAAGTGAGAAAAAAAAATCTGGTGATCCATTTTCTAAGTCTGATCTAAACTGTTTTAGAATCACTCTCACTCATCACTCTGCTGTCATCAACTGTCTCTTTACAGGCATCAATGAAGACAGGGAGGTCATTCAGGTTTATGTCCACAGCCCTTCTGAGTGCTCCAAACCTCACCTTCAATCACCCAAAAGCTCATTCGGTCACCATTCGGCCTCCACATGTTGAATGTGTTCCTGCTTCGGCCTCCTGTGACCGGCACATTTGGCACAAATGTAAATTAGTAATTCATCTGAGCAGTGCTAACAAAATGTAAAAAAAAAAAAAGCCGGCAGTCCGCCATCTTTGTTATTGTTTCTGGTTTCCGTTTTACACGTTCACACAGATGCAAGGTATCTGGAGTTTTTTTTTTTTTTTTAAATCGGCACCGTAGAAGGCGTTTTCAAAAATATCCATTTTTGTGACACAAAACTTTGTTTGTGTTCGGACGAGAGGCCAAAACGTAGAAGAAAATATCAGTGTTTTTCTGTATATGTGTGGACGGGGCCTAAGTAACTTTGTGAACTGTGAAAACAGTGGAAAGAAAAGTTTTCACAGGTGAAATTTTGTTGTTGTAATACTGATTTCAGCCACAAGAGGCTGAAGTGAACCGCTTCCCCTACGTTCTAAACAGGACTAAAAGCATTCTTGTTTTCAACCAGGTGAGTTTTAATTTCTCTATGCACTCTAAACACAAGGTAGATATATTGTGTCTTAAGAAGTTATGTAATTTTACTGTAAAAAAAAAAAGAAAAAAAGAAAAACAATTTAGATCAGACTTAGAAAATGATTTTTTTTTCTTCTCAGGGCTTCTGTATGGGGGGGGGGAGGATTCTGTCATGGAAGTGCAATACTAAGTTACTGGAGTATCCCTTTCAATGGCCTCCATCCTATATGTGATAATACTTCACACTGTTTTTTATTTTATGTTATGTCATTCTCTGGCTGGGATACCGGTGAGGGATCTGTTTCCGGGTCACTGGAGGAAGAACTGAGTGAACTTTGGAATTATGGGATCCACCCGAACACACATCATAATGTATATGTAAAGCTGACAGCCACACAGAGATTAGCTGAGCCCTGCAATACACTCTCGCTCCACACAGCGGTGCTACAGAGTCATGTAGTTGTCCTCTGCAGTGTGTGGACGTGGCTGCGGTGAGGACTGTCCTCATCATGTTTGTAGCAATATTCTGTCTGACTGATCTCACGGGGCTCATACTCTTACCTGCATCTCTCACTTTAATCTGACTTCTGCAATCAAATATTATTTATCCTCTTCATGACTGATTATACAAAGGTTTGACACTGACTAGTGATGTATTTTTCTGTCTGTGAGCTCTGGCCTTAATAGATATGATGACATTCAATTATCTGTCCTCGTGGTTTTTGGTTGTTTATTGTTGTTTTTTTTAACAGCTGCCTGCAAACAGCCTAATGACAACAGAAAAGACAAAACCTTTTTAATTTATGATAAAAAAAAAATCATGAGGTCTGAAGAAATGTCTGGTGTTAAAGGGGAACACCACCTTAAAGGGACTGTTTGTAACTTCTTACACGTATAAATCATTGCGGGTCAGTGTCCCATGCGCGCTCGCGTGTGTCTACGCTGTTCAGACTCAGACTCCAACACAAACTACACGGAAGTACCAAAACCTCTTGGTTGTATCTAGTGAAGCCCGTCTGTTAAACAGTGTTGGCCGCGGTCGGAGGACGCGGGGGAGACCGTAGCTTTGGTCTCCAGGACTGGAGTCTCTGCTGTACTCTGCTCATCTGCTTGCCTTCACTCACACACCGCGCTTGTTCTCACTCTTTCGCTCCACCTCTCACGTGCATGCGCGCACACTACACACTGCAGAAGAGCTAATTTAGCTCTGAGAATATCTAGTGAATGTACAGTGGACGTTTGTGCAGAAATAACTGCTGCAGCTCCTCCAGACCAACAGAGGTTTCCCGTGTCTTGTGAAGTGACGGGGCTCCGCAGAGAGAAACGTTATCGTCTCCGACCAAAACTCCGGCGTCTCCCCTGTTCCCTCCGGCCGCGTTCGGGAGGCTGAGGCAGGAAAAGCCAACACTAGGATCAGCATTGATTCATGGAGAGACCTTGGTCTGGTCAGCTAACATTACTGCCAAGCAGCTGAAATATAGATTGATATTGTGCTTTTAGCTGACGTGTGTCTCCTCACTGTGTTGAGCGATGCTCGTTCATGTCTATGTAGAGTGAGCACAAGCGCGAGCAACAGGACGCTGACTTTCATTGACTTAACGGCCACAGGTGTCGCTGTTAACAAGACATTTCTGATTCTTTCAAACAGTCCCTTTAATTAAGAATACCAATATGTTATCTTCATGGCCTAGGGACGTTCCATATAATCACAACATTCCCCTGGGTGCTCTCATTGTCATCTAGAACATCTCCTCCCTTTTCCAATCAGCTTGTAGGGGTAGAAGAAAGGTAGAGACACTGTCATCATCGGTTTAACACTAGTTCATACCCTATCCATACAGAGCACACTTACAATATATTGTACTTCCAACAATTGTACCTGTTTATCCAGGTTGGGTGAAGACTTTCACTCGATAGCATCAGATTGTTCGGTTCTACACGGTGTGTGGACACACATGTGTAACATTTTATTTCATAACATCTGGTTGGGACTTCCTCTATTTGAACATGCAGTGAGAAATCCCCCGTGTACAGCGTTTGAAAGAAACAGTTCTGTATTGGCTCAGGTTTGGGATGGACTTGGAGAGTTGTATGTTTAGCCTTTGAATTGTACTGGGAGTGTCTGAGGCGCTGAGGATACAGATAAGATAAGCTACTTCAGGATCAGTTGCACATTTTAGAGTTTTCATAATTTATTTCTTGCCAGTTCTGAGCCCCAACAATCATTACCTAATGAAATGTAGGCTAATGTGTGCTGTTCAGTATGTAACTGACAAAGACAAGAAAAGAATAGCATAACAAACATAAAATGTTAAAATATGTATTTTCTGTAAAAACTACATACAAAAAGCAATGAAGAGTGAATTCTTTGGATACCAATCATTCTCTTGTATTTATTGCATTTTTATACTGTCTAATCAGCCTGAAGAGTTCTCTGAACTATTCCACCTATTTTTCCAAATACAAGTCTGTCAAACAGGGAGCTTAGTGAGTCAGTTTAGTCTCTCCCAGTTACAGCTAATTATAATGTGCAACGTCAGTTGTAGACGCAGGACCTCCGAGCCGATCTGTCAGGCCGAGCACATCTGGTACCAATATGTCAAAAGAAGTCATAGGATAGTATGATGAAAAAATAAAAGTCATAGTATAGTACGTCGAAAAACGTCATGAAAAATTCATAGTATAGCATGTTGAAACATTTTTAAAAAATCATAGTATAGTATGTCGAAAAAAAAAAAAAAAGTCAAAGTATAGTATGTTGAAAAAAGTCATTAAAAAAATCATAGTGTAGTATGTCGAAAAAATAAAAGTCATAGTATAGTAGAAAAAAAATCAAAAAGTTATAGTATAGTATAAAGAATAAAGTCAGAAAAAAAGTCATAGTATAGTATGTCTTAAAAATAAAAACTAATACTAAAATACTATGAATATTTTCATTTTTTCGACATATTATACTATGACTTTTATTTTTGCGACATACTATATTATGCCTTTTTTATTTTGTACGTGTGTAGGTAGAGGTGGTTGGTGGGCCTGTAGCATGTCTCATACAGGCTGGACTTTATGTCCCATTCCAGATCTGCAAATTATTTTAGCCTTTTATTACCAGTAACCACAACACTAACTTCACTTCCTTTAAAGACATACTCTGACATGCTGCTGTGTGAGGACTGGAACTGATCATGGAGTCTAACCGGTTGTCTTTGGCTTGAATCTTGAATCCAATCAGATTCCTGAGGCTGGTGGAACATTTCTTCTCTATCTGTGTTGCACATATATAACCAGC
>CAKAKR010059021.1:0-53076 GCA_916700685.1 Adelosebastes latens
GGATGAGGTTTGTCAACAGCACGTTGACTGATGACTTCTGGGTGACATCAGACACAACCTCGTTGTTCTTGAAATCCAGTGAAAGTCTGCTTTCATCCAGGCCGTCAAAGATGAACAGAACTTTACAGACAGCGAGCTTCTCTGCTGTGACCTTCTGTAATGTTGGATGGAAAACATGGAGCAGCATGAGAAGACTGTACTGCTCATCTCTGATCAAGTTCAGCTCCCTGAACGAAAGCAGAATCACCAGACTGACATCTTGGTTTTCCAAGCCCTCTGCCCAGTCCAGAGTGAACTTCTGCACTGAGAAGGTTTTTCCAACGCCAGCGACGCCGTTCGTCAGAACGACTCTGATGTGTCCCTGTTGGTCAGGTAAGGCTTTAAAGATGTCCTGGCACTTGATTGGAGTGTCATGGAGGGTCTTCTTCTTGGAAGCTGTCTCAAGCTGCCTCACCTCATGTTGGGTATTAACGTCTTCACTCTGTCCCTCTGTGATGTAGAGCTCAGTGTAGATCCTGTTGAGGAGGGTTCCACTTCCTGTTTCATCAGTTCCTTCTGTCACACATTCACATCTCCTCCTCAGACTGATCTTATGTTCATCTACAACCTCCTGTAGACCACTATCTGCTGAAAGAGAGAAAACAAGTTTAAGACAAAACAAAGAAACTTATTATTTTCATTTCCAATATGAAAATAATCAATATAAGAACATAGAAAGAAGTAAAGGTTATAAAGTCATCATCCCTTCTTGAAGTCAAAACTAACGTCAAAGTGATTTTTATATTTATTTTTAATAGTTTTTCAACAAGTCGCTCTGCAGGTCAAGACGTATGTTTGTTAATCAGAGAAGGAGACTGTAGCAGGAAAGCTAATGTTGTTCAAAGTCTGTGGCTCCTGTTCAGTTCAGTTCAGTTCAATTCAATTTATTTTCATATAGCGTCAAATCATAACAGAAGTTATCTTAAGACACTTTTCATAGAGAGCAGGTCTAGACCATACTCTATAATTTAGAGACCCAACAAGAGATCCCCATGAGCATGCATTGTTATGGGACAATGGCAAGGAAAAACTCCCCTTTCATCAGTGTGTCTGTCTGTCTATGATAGAACAGTGATGTTGTTGCTTTACAGAGTTTAACAGTTCTCCATCTTCATCTATGCAGATGGAAAACAAACATCATTCAGATTGGTTAATGCAAAGACGGAGTGCTATCATAAAAACAAACATTTTCTCTCAAAGGAGAACAAAGTACAAGTGATACAGAGCAGATATGTATGGTGGAGAAGATCTTAAACAGTTGTCACAACAATAGTCAGTGTATTAAAACAACAAGTCCTGTTTCCAGACATGAAGACATCAGCAGACCGATTTACAGTCTTACTTTGTACAGTACTGGTCTGACTGGCTGTCTGAGGTCCAGGTCTTGTTCTGGATCTGGACATCAGCTCCTCCACAGAAGCATGACTCCTCTTCTTCTCTCTGTGGAGACATTACTTTATTACTAAAGTCATTTGTTGATTGTTGGTGAAGAATATCAAGACTTGGCCGACACTGAAGCTCAGATGGTCATAGAGAAGAGTTAAAGTGTTGTTACTTTTCTGTTTGAATTCAGCATTCAGTCTGTAATGAAAATGATCCTTTATTTTAACTCTCCTGCTTTAATAAACAAGAATTAGCTGCTTTTCCTGTCTGACTGTCTTATTAAACATTTAGTGATCTGGCTGAAGTTTGTTTATTAAAGGAGAACAACGGTCATTTTTAAAACATTGATATTATTCTATTGTAACAAGGAACACCAGGGCACCAGCGTTACATGCTGTGAGTCTTAGAATGCTGGTCTATCGCAATATTCAGACCACTTGTAACCTCAGTTTAAACCTAACTAACTCAAAATAAACTGCCCAAAGTGACTGTGAATCAGTAAAGGACATAATCAGCTCTCTTTGGCCACTTTTAAAACATTGATATTATTCTGGAGGCTATACAACAAGATGGGGAAAAAAACTGCAACTTGCTCATGGACGCGCATATTGCGAGGGCACGCCAGGAAACCACAAGGTGGCAGCGGCACATTGCTCTCCTCTACAGTCCACAGGGAGAAAACAGACTCAGACAATTTGGCAGTAAAGTAATTAAATGTTGGATTAACACTCACCCTGCCTCAGTCTTCAGTTTTCCTCCTTCTGCTCTGTTATTCATTTACAGGAAATCTTTGACCATAGAGTTTATCTATGAGGGCGTGTGTGTGTGTGTTGCTCACACAAATCAGCTTTTTAACACGGTGTGTTTATGAGAATCTCTTTTGGCTTCATCAGGGTGAATTAAAATGAGTTTTGGTCAAATTTTATCTAATTTTTATGTTTAAATCAATTTGATTAAACTAATGTGCTTATTCTGTAATATTTCTGTTTTGTTTTTTTCAGACTTCTATGACTAAGATTCTTCTCAACATCTGAAAGAAAAAACTATTGTCTGTTGTATAATAAAAAAATTATTTAAGCCATTTTCCTGAGTTGCAACTCTTTTTCATAATCCAAACATAGATGGTAGCCAGAAATGACACATCTTCTTGCTCAATCAGTACAACATGAAGCTGCATTTTGAGGAATATAAATCTTTTAGCAGAACGTTTTGTTTTCATCCTCAATGCATCATCGTCCACCAGGTCAGCTTACAGTAAAAACAGTCTCTTACTTTGTGTCTTTTTTTTAGTTAGCAAATAACTTCAGTAGAAACTTTAACATACAAACAAAATCAACAGAAAACATTGGTGGAGATAGCTGAAAAATTAGTCATGTAAATGAGTTAGTAGCAGCTCTTACTTTGTGTCTGAGGGTCCAGGTTCATTACTGAAGTTCAGAGGAAAACGTTTGGACTGGTCACTCTTCATAGACAGACAGCTGGGTACTGGAGACTCTGCTCTCTGTCTGTACTGAACTCTGCAAACACCAAGATGATTTTATTCATATTACATGAATCCTTGATAAACTCTCTGATGTTAAAGCCATCTAATTAGCTCTAAACACACAAACTACTGCTACTGTCAATAATTAGGAGGTTTAAAAGTTTGTAGTCGTCCTATTTGATCACATTACAGCTTTTCTAGGTGACCGACAGCTGTCACAGATACTAAGAGGAAGATGACACAAATGATTTAGCTTTGTCTGTGTCACAAAAAGTTTAAATTTTAGTTAGCAAATAAACTTCAGTAAAAACTTTAACATACAAACAAAATCAACAGAAAACATTGGTGGAGATAGCTGAAAAATGAGTCATGTAAATGAGTTAGTAGCAGCTCTTACTTTGTGTCTGAGGGTCCAGGTTCATTACTGAAGTTCAGAGGAAAACGTTTGGACTGGTCACTCTTCATAGACAGACAGCTGGGTACTGGAGACTCTGCTCTCTGTCTGTACTGAACTCTGCAAACACCAAGATGATTTTATCCATATCACATGAATCCTTGATAAATTCTGTTTTTTAGGTCATTAAGGTAGCTCTAAACACACAAACTACTGCTTCTGCCGACAATAAGGAGGATTAAAGGTTTGTACTCGTTTTCTTAGATTAGATTACATCTTCTCTAGGTGACTGACAGCTGTCACAGATACTAAGAGCAAGAGTTGATTTGACAAAGTCTGTTAAATTTTAGTTGGCAAATACATTTGTGTAGAAACCTGAATATAGCAGCTCTCTTACTTTGTGTCTGAGGGTCCAGGTTCATTACTGAAGTGTAGAGGAATATCTTTAGATATTGCTAAACCAAGCCCCCAGGAAGAGCTTTGAAGCAATTGTTCGTAGTGGATAAAAGGAGCGTTTCAGACAGAGGGTGAATACAGGTATATTCAGGCAGACGGTATGAGAAATAATGTAGCATTGTCAGGGTGAACATAGGGTGGATCCCCTGAACGTTTAACCAGCACAACGTATTTGCAAGGTCCTGCCAGCAAGCTGTTTGTGACTGAGGGGATAGATGGACTGGGACCACGGGAACATGTCAGAGTCTTCATGTTTTTCGTACGTCTCGTGCTGAGAAGCCACCAGTGTGTGTGGAGGAGGAGCTGAGCATCGCTCTCGATAAAACACCAACACAGAGAGCAGAGGACAGAAGCAGCGAGCCCATAAAGGACACCAAAACAAAGCGGCATAGTTTTTTCTGTTCAGTTGGCTCAGATGCTGTGAAGGAACACTTATGATGGCAGGGAAAACCCTGATTTTTATCACTTGTATCCACATTCTGGCAAATTCCACGATATTCCACATTTTACAGTTGATTCCATTTTTATTATCAAATTCAATCACAGGTCCTACAGAACTCCTTATTTACATGTTAGCAGAATCCCCTTTGTTCACGTTTGTTTATGTGCTAAAAGTGTGATTAAGGGTTCTTTCACACCTTTAGTTGGGTTCATTTGGTCCAGACCAAGTGAAAAAAATGATACATTGTTGTAGTTTAGTTCTGGTCCGGTTCCTGTTCACACTGACTTTTTACAAACCAACCAGAGGAGTAAACAGGAAGTTATAGACTGACATGTAACTGATTGTCATCCTTCATCATTAGGACCCAGGTGGGGAAATCTAATTCTGTGACTGACAGAAGTTTATGCAGCACTTTAATGCTTCTGATGTGCATATTTGTGTTCTTTGATTAATAAATACTAATAATAAACATTATTAGTATTATTAGACTGCAAATCGGCCACATGTTATGATGAATAATAGTAGAGACAGGACTGTACTAAAGCCCCTTTGCACGCTTTCAGATGATTGGAGCTAATGCATAGTGCGAACGTCAGGAAGCGCACGGACACGTGCATGAGGCGTATTACTGTGGGATCGCTGTCACACACTTTTTAATGGAGTTCATGATCTGACAAAGTACACAGAGTCGGATACAAGCACAGCAGTTTTAACAGCTGACGTGATTCTATATATGATATTAAATACAGATACTGTATACTTCCTGAACAGATTTCAACAGCAGATGAATTTATAGTAGTTTAACTTTTGAAATCATGCTGAAATCACATATCTGCTTGTGGATGGTTCGCTAGCTTTCACACCAGAAACGAAACGCACCAGAGTTCACTTGGAAGCGGACCGAGACCCAACGTTTAATGTGGACCAGAGTTCGGTTGTTTGGTCTTCACCAGAGTTTCAATGAGCTTCTGATAGCTTTTTAACACGGTGTGTTTATAAGAATCTCTTTTGGCTTGAAGAGGTTGAGTTTAGGTCAACTGTTATCTCATTTTATGTTTAAGTTAATTTGGTTAAAAACTAATGTGCTTTTTCTGTAATAGTTCTGGGGGGTTTAGACTTATATGACAAAGATTCTTCTCAACATCTGAAAGAAAATAAATAATAAAAAATAATTTAAGCTATTTTCCTGAGTTGCAACTCTATTTCATAATCCAAACATAGATGGTAGCCAGAAATGTCGGTTCTTCTTACTCAATTAGTACAACATGAAGCTGCATTTTGAGGAATATACATTTTTTTGCAGAACATTTTTGTCTTCATCCTCAATGCATCATCGTCCACCAGGTCAGCTTACAGTAAAAACAGTCTCTTACTTTGACTTTGAGGGTCCAGGTTCATTACTGAAGTGTAGAGGACAACCTTTGGACCCGTCACTCTTCAGACAGCCAGAGACTAGAGACTCTGCTCTGTCTTCCTCTTCCTCCACACAATCACTCATCTTCTGATCTGAAGTCAGTCTGAGAGGTAAAACAGGAACACTGACTGTGAGTTCAGATCATTTAAAGGAAACAAGTTTGTTCAAGAGTCACAGGCAAGACTGAGAGAACAGGAAGTAACACACACAGTATAATAAAACCATCGAGCATCCACCTGATCAGTTCTCTTTAAATCTCTGCTTGTTTTCTTGGGTTACGGCAGGTTTAATGAGTATTATTCAGCCAGTCATGACTTTGTGTTCACGGATGAATCAAACTGTTGAGTTCATTCTAACATTTCTCTCCTCAAATAGTCCACAGGGACAAAACTGACTCAGAGACTTTGAGAGTGAAATAATAAAATGTTGGATTAACACTCACCCTGTTTCAGCCTTCAGTCTTCATCCTTCTGCTTCATTGACTCTAAATGGAGTCATAGTCAGGCTTCCCTTCCTGTTCATGTACCTGGATCACCTGCTAAGTGTTGCTCCTCCCCTCTCCATTTACAGGAAGTCAGGTGAGTTCATCTGAGTGTGTGTGTGTGTGTGTGTGTGTGTGTGTGTGTGCGTGCGTGCGTGCGTGCGTGCGTGCGTGCGTGCGTGCGTGCGTGCGTGCGTGCGTTCGTTCGTCAAGTTCAAGTATAGTTCAACTTTATTGTAATTTTTTCCACATACAAAGTACACGGCTAAAACAAAATGACGTTGCTTGCGGACCAGGGTGCCACCACAGACATACAAAAACATAGTCACAAACATAGAACGTAACACAGTGAACAACGTGCAATAGTACAGCAGAATAAAAAGTGGATGAGAGGATGATTGACAGAGTGAAAGCAGTATAAAAGCAATCAGGTCTTTAAAAGTACTACATATAAAAACCCAATGACTCTCCAGCGTGCGTGCGTGTGTGTGTGTGTGTGTGTGTGTTTGGCCTTTAAATCTCAAATACTGTTGCTTCTCTCATGTCCTCTCAAATGTCAAATGGCTCTGTGAAAAGTTAAAGGTCCCATATCGTGCTCATTTTCAGGTTCATACTTGTATTTTGGGTTTCTACTAGAACATGTTTACATGCTGTAATGTTAAAAAAAAACACGTTATTTTCCTCATACTGTCTGCCTGAATATACCTGTATTTACCCTCTGTCTGAAACGCTCCGTTTTAGTGCATTTCAACGGAATTGCGTTGCTAGGCAACAGCTTGGGTCCATGTTTACTTCCTGTCAGCTGATGTTATTTACATACACTGCAGCAGGATATAAACTGGGACACATTTAAAATGTTTACGTTTAAAACCGTGTAATGGTCTAAATATTGTATATTTGTGACATCACAAATGGACAGAAATCCTAACGGCTTGTTTCAAACGAACAATTTCTGATTACGGGCTGTGTGTGTTTCTCCATATATTGAGCGTTTGGATAGTTTAACAGTATTTTTATAGCATTTAAACCTGTTTATAATATAAAAGACATGAAAATCTCACTTTTTACAATATTGGACCTTTAAAACAAGCTCACTCTAAATCAGCTAATACTCTGACCTGACCTTGCATTGCAAAATACTGTAGCTATACTTGAAGGAAGTTTGGATAATGATGAAAAACTTCAGCTTAAAGGCTGTCCTTTAGCTGAAATCTGTCCTTCTAACAGCAGAGGGCGCTGTAAGACATGCAGAGGGAGATGAGAGGAGGATCCTCCTCCAGCGGAGTCGGAATCTGTCTGTAGACTTCTATCCACCCAGAGTCTTCTGAAAGGAAGCTAAAGGCAAACGTGAGCCGCTTTGGATGTTTACTGCCAGTGTTCATAGGGCCCTCAACAGTTCTAAGTCCAGTGTTATATTGATGCTACCAGGAAAGAGGAGGTGTTATGTCACTGAGCACCCATGTAGTCCTGTTTTCTCTCTGACAGCTGTGAAAACACAGCTGGAGGTTTTGAATGTTGCTGGATTGGATCATCAGCAACATTAACACAGATTAATGATTTAGTTCTGCAAACATTGTGAAACAGTGAAAAAAGAGAGGTCTGGAACATGGTAGTTCATTGCCTTCTACTAAACCCATGGATGTATTAAGAGAACTGGATACAGCGTTGGAGGCTCCCGTTCATTCCTATGAGAGTTGCTCAGTGGCGTGTGAAGCCTAAATGGCTCGACTTCCGTCTGGAAAAGTACCCGGATCTTGTCGGATCTTGGGCACATGAAACCTGCGCAGTAGCGTCCGCTCGGTCACATGACTCGGTCACGGGGTCACAGTCGTCACGCTGCGTCATGCCGCCGTCACGGCTTGCTCACATGAATGTATCGCACACGATCTTACCGCGCGTTCATGAGCTTGCTCGCTCGTAGCTAGCTGGTAGCTACCGGTAGCTAGCAGTCAGTTACTAACTGCATTAGATATAATAATAGTAATAATAATAATAATAATAATAATAATAATAATAATAATAATAGCCTACAGCTACGTTAAATTCCGTTTATGTTGTGTTACTCTATTACCTACTAGTTACTACCCGGTTGTTTGGGAACGGTGATGTTAATTAAAGTACGTTACATTAACAGAATGCATGAATACATTCACGGTACAGGCTTTACAGCATACAGCCCATGGGTGTATTATAAGACGATAAAAGTGATGAATTACAGCCAATATATCCATTATTACAGCCGCATACAGCTAGCAGGAAGCTGGCAGGCAGAACCCGGATATGTCACATGAACACACAGGGCGGCGCAGTCTCGTGGGTCTGATGCACATTCATTATTCCAAGGAAAATAACTCTGGATTCAGCTATTAGTTCATTTTACAACTTTAAAAACTTAATTTTTGAAATAAGGGCTATTTAGGTGTTTATATTGGGAAGTTGAATCACTTTCAAAAGAAATGATCCGCTGAGTTACAGACGTCTCTTTCCCAATGTAAGTCTATGGGAAAAAGTATTTTTGGGCCCAATGACATCACATGACGGACACGGAAGTTGCAGTACCGCCGTTTGGCCACTAAGAAAGTCGGGATCTACAACCGGCGCACTTCCTGGGGGCTTGGCTAAACCTCTAAAGTCAGGAATGATTTTTAGTAGCATTTTCCCATGGCTGGGTTAACCTATTAGGGTGCCCTGGGGCCTGTTGGGCCCCTATTGATCCCACTAAATCTACCACATTCTGTGCATTGTGTACTGTATGTATTCTGTCGTGTACTGTACATGGCAGCCACGGCTGGATCACCAACTGGGAAAAGTCCTGAAGGGCCCCAAATGCCCCAGGTTCACTGTTATTGCAGTTAGTTTGTGGTAGTCTGATTCATTGTAAATTGGTCTGATAATGTGCTTCACAAACACAGAATACAGGCAGTTTTACCTGATACCTCTCTCTCTCTTTGTGTGTGTGAAGTGTTGTGTTGTGTTGTGTTCTGTTTCTACTGAGCACGTGTGGACTGAAAAACACTGGCAGGACTCCAGAGCAACACAGCTGTGCAAATGACAGCTGCACTGCACTGTTTGTATTCACTGTTTGGTGCATAGAAAAGAAAAGGCTTCACTAGAAGTCTGTGTGAGGATTTAATAAAGAGCAGGGATAACCTCATCTGTCGATCAATGGTGAAAAAGATTGATCTCATTCCAGTGAACACCCTCAGGTTCTGTCCACTAAGTGTCCGCTATCCAGACCAAAAACACTAGATGCAGAACCAGACAGTGTTTACAAGGACCCAGTGACCTTATAATGATTCCGTACCGGTTTCTGTGAATGTACAGTACACATCATTCAAAGGTCTTCCAATGTATGTTCTGTCTCAGCATTGATCTCCAAACCTCACAACATGTTGTTTTCAAAGAGCTTTCACTTTCAACAAAACAGATGTTCACACTGACCAGAAAACAGATTACAACCCTGCTGATCCAGCTGCCCCAATGTCAGACTCACAGTACAGTACAGGACATGAGCAAAGAGCATAACTATCACTGGATGGATTGCATAAAGGTGACGGGTCATTTGGGGAAAGTGGGGCAAAGCAGCAGAAAGAAGTGTGGTTTTAGTGGTACAGAGTAATTTAGAGATTAATATATTTCTGGATTAATGCATTACATAGTCAAGTCAAATTTATTTCTATAGCACATTTAAAACAACATGAGCTGGCCAGAGTGCTTTACAGACATAGGCAGAATAATAACAGGTCAACAGAGCAGACAACAAAATCACACATATCCACAGATAAAGACCAAGATAAAATCCATGAGCAAAAGACTGTTATAATGAGCATTATAAAAGGCCAATTAGTAATCACAATTTAAGTGCATTCAAAAGCCAAAGAAAAGAGGTGGGTCTTGAGCTTTGCTTTGAAAGACTCTGTAGAGGGAGCAGATCTGATGTGGTGGGGCAGTTTGTTCCACAGACTGGGGCCCGCAACTGAGAAGGTGCGGTCGCCCCCCTGAGCTTCCGCCGAGCCCGAGGGACGACCAGAAGTGACTGGTAGGAAGACCTGAGTAAACCTAGGTGGGGTATAGGGCAGGGGTCAGCAACCTTTACTATCAAAAGAGCCATTTTAGGCAAAAACAACACAAAAAAAAATCTGTCTGGAGCCGCAAAACATTTGAGCATTGTGATGAAGGTAACACAGTTCATAGTCTAAGTATATAGTATATAAGTCTAATGCAGTGAGGGCCAAAGTGCAAATGTACTACGGAGTATTAGGGCAACATTGAGGGAAAAAACATCTGAGATTTCCAGAATAAAATCATAACTTTACGAGAAAAAAAAGTCTTAAGCGAGTAACGTTATCGTCTCCGACCAAAACTCCAGTGTCTCCCCTGTTCCTTCTGACCGCGGTCGGGAGGCAGAAGCAGGAAACACAGTATCAGCATTGATTCATGGAGAGACCTTCGTCTGGTCAGCTAACATTACTGCCATGCAGCTGAAATATAGAGTGATATTGTGCTTTTAGCTGACGTGTGTCGCCTCACTGTGTCGATCAATGCTCGTTCATGTCTATGTAGAGCGAGCACGAGCGCGAGCAACAGGACGCTGACTTTCGTTGACTTAACGGCCACAGGTGTCGCCGTTAACAAGCAATTTCTGATTCTTACATAGAGTCTCTTTAACACATAGACCTGGTGTGTGAACTCTGTTTATGAGAACAGGAATGAAAAGATTGGAGCGCCTCTCTTTTTTACCACACCATGAATACATACTAAGTGTTTGAGATGGTCCAAGAGTGTGCAGCAGTGGTCGACCATATATAAAACAGCAGGAGGTCCGACTCAATTTAAATTGCATGATTTCTAGAGACTAAGAAGCAGTAAGTCATTTGTTACCCTCAGCAGAGCTAACTGAGTACTGTGGTGCATCCTTAAACCTGACTAGAATTGATCCAGAATGTTGTTTTGATCCAAATAACACATAAGATAGTGATTCAAAGATGGCTCCTCGGATGCCCAGGGACACATAATCAGTGACGTGATGTGACCCAGCCGGGGTTGATCAGGCCAGACTTGTGTCCCAGCCGCATCGGCCTATAGATCTCCCCTTTTGTCATAAATGTTGTGCTTCATGAATTCCATGCAGTCCCACTGTTTGTAATATAGGTCATACATGCAGCTCTCCCATATATCCTCCATGCCATGTTGAAATTGAACCAGAGTAACCTCTGCCTATGTCACAGAGGTTATCCGAGAGGTGATAGACAAAGCAAACAGACAACTTCAAAAGAATCAACTCTTCCTATGTCATCGTAAGTGCTTGTATGGGCTTCATTCTGTTATGCTCAACATAAATAGGATGTTTAATGCCATATCATACCCTCCAGCCCCTGACCTGGTGAAGGGCACGGCTGCGATAGGCTCAGCAAACACAGACAGGATCATTCTATTTGCCTGGTTTGTTCAGATGAAATTTTGTTCATCATTAATGTCTCCAGAAGTTACGAAGCTCTACTGATGAAATACTTACTCACCCCAGTGACTTAAAGGTCCCATATCGTGCTCATTTTCAGGTTCATACTTGTATTTTGGGTTTCTACTAGAACATGTTTACATGCTGTAATGTTAAAAAAATATATATATTTTCCTCATACTGTCTGCCTGAATACACCTGTATTCATGCTCTGTCTGAAACGCTCCGTTTTAGTGCATTTCAACGGAATTGCAGCATAATTGTGTTGCTAGGCAACAGCTTGGGTCCGTGTTTACTTCCTGTCAGCTGATGTTATTTACATACATTGCGACAGGAAATAAACTGGGACACATTTAGAATATTTACGTTTGAAAACGTGTAATGATCTATATATTGTATATTTGTGACATCACAAATGGACAGAAATCCAAACGGCTTGTTTCAAATGCACAATTTCTGAATACGGGCTGTGTGTGTTTCTCCGTATATTGAACGCTTTGATAGTTTAACAGTATTTATACAGCACTTAAACCTGCTTTATAATATAAAAGACATGAAAATCTCCCTTTTTACAATATGAGACCTTTAAACATACAAAGACATACATGCTCTTTATACGGCCAGACGTGTCAGGAGGTGCACCAGACGGCAATGCCCACACAGTCCAGTCTGTGCCAGACAGCTGCAGGGACACGTGTGCATATGTGATCAGCTGTGTTTGAAAATCAGTAAAGTGTTGCGAAATGCAATCCAGTTATCAAATGTGTTTGAGTAGACAGGTGCTAGTGAAGGTGAAATAATTCAGAGATGTTTTTTTAACCCAGTATGTACTGCAGGCTTGTTGAGGCAGTTCCACGTCTAAAGTCGAGCCACGACTCACAATCACATTGCAAGTATAGAGGGGCAGTTAAGCATAACAATTGTGCATTTTGCGATAAGAACAACAAATTTGGCACAGATGTAGGTTTATATGTTGTGAAAAGATATAGATATCGGTGCGCCGCCAATTTGGCCCCTGGGGGCCGTGGCGCCCAGTTTGGAAATAGGCGCTAAATATTCCTAAATGTTGCCTAAAACTGATTTTATGACTCTTGATGATTTAAAGGTGCTATATCGTGCTCATGTTCAGTATCATGCTTGTATTTTGTGTTTCTACTAGAGCATGTTGACATGCTGTAATGTTAAAAAAAACCTTTATTTTTCTCACAAGGGTACTTTTTATACACTAATAACCTGAGAAAAAATGCGAAAACCAAATAAAAGGAGCATGGTCACTTCTGGGTCATACTTCACCCCCTCGCCTTCGTGATAAAATGACAACCAATACACCGTTAGAACGGCAAGATCTTCAGCTTTCCATCGGTGTATTTATCTTTTCATTAGCAGTAAAATTGACAAAGATATTGTCGGATACATTTCATGTTTGCCAGTAACCTCTAATCACAGTTCATACTGAACTCTGGTGGAACTTTGGGTTGTATCGCTAACTAGCCGTGATATATGACCAACTAAAGTAGAAAGTAAAGCTGAAAGTCTTTCAGATCTTTGAATATAAACCATTATGACATTCACGGCATTTGAACATTTTGATTTGAACGTTGTGTTAGTTAAAATTATTTTTGGAGTGAGACCATTTTTTGAAACTTCTTCTCCTCACTGTATAAAATGACCTGTGGTGACCTCTAGGATAATCACAGCCTCATGAAACTATACAGCCACAAACTAGAGACCTAGAGCATTCAGAGGATGGGTGGCTTTTCCTAGCTATATTGACAATAAAGGGGTTTCTGAGCAGTTTACACAACAGAAGTGCTCGCCATCCAATCGCCGAAAAATGCAATTCTCGCAGAAATCTCAAAATGTCAAACGTTTTTGAGCCCAAATCCCAGCGTGGCTTTTTCTTTTTCTTGGCGTCTTAATGTGGTATTTTGGAGGGATTATTGAGCATTTTATCAATTTTTCAGTGTTAAAAAACTGCAACAACTCATGAGACATAATAGAGCATGGGGGTGACCATCATATACTTCGATCATAATGTTCTAAACCCTAAGACACTTTCACAGTTTATTTTAAATAATTCATTCATTCATTCATGTTTATTACAGATTAATGACTAAAACATCTTGACACACAGTGCTGAGCTGCATCTCAAATTAATCTTCAGGTTCCCAGCTTTCAGATGATGTACACCACTTCTATGTGACATCTACCGTTGACATGCTATCTCCCTCTAAAGACCCCCTGTACCCCCCTAAAACAGACTAAAATGGGTCAATAGCGGGTCTCAGAGGGTTAATGTCATACAAAATACCTGTAACTGGAGCTACAGGTAGTTTTCATCATATTACCGGAGAGTGTCTTTGGATCTGCATATTGCACACCGAAAAACTTCATACATGAAAATCTATCAATCAGCGGAGTTGCCAGGGTTACAGACATGCAGTGATTCCTCCTGTGTTCGACATGCTTCAGTCTCGTCACTAGATGGCAGCACACCATTTAAATTGACACTCAGTGGGTGAGCTCAAGGCAACATCAGTCACCAGCTTGATGTTATAAACATTCAGACCATCCTTTTTTTCTGGGATGTCTAATTTTAGGATGATTTGTTAAGGTTGGGGCTACAGGTACTGCCACCTACAGCACACCAGCCTCCTCCTCCTCCATCATCACCTCTGATACAACCTCCATCACCCACTTCCAACACCTCCACTGATACCATAGATAGATAGATAGATAGATAGATAGATAGATAGATAGATAGATAGATAATAATAATAATAATAATAATAATAATAATAATAATTTTATTTGTAGAGCACTTTTCAAGCCCAAAGCACAAAGTGCTTTCCAAGGACATTCACATCATAGACAGAAGAATACAATGAAACATAAATAATGAAATAAAAAACAATAGAATGGGAAAATAAAGAAACAAGCATATACATATTCATACAATTACATATGCACATGCATACACATGAGCACACAAGTATACAAAAGACTAAAATTCAGCTGATTGGAAAAGCCATTCTATAAAAGTGAGTTTTAAGACTAGATTTAAAAGTCGTGACAGAGTCAGCTGATCTAATGCCAATTGGAAGACGGTTCAAGAGTCGGGGAGCCGGTACTGCAAAAGCTCGATCACCTTTTGTTTTTAACCTGGTCTTTGGAAGTTAAAAGACCCAGACTGGCAGACCTGAGGGGCCTGTTTGGACAGTACTGTGTGAGGAGCTCAGTTATATACTCCGGTGCCAGGTCATTCAGAGCTTTATATGTGATTAAAAGCACTTTAAAATCAATTCTAAAAGAGACTGGGAGCCAATGAAGTGAAGCCAGAATTGGTGTAATGTGAGAGAATCGCTTGGTTTTGGTCAGTAGTCTAGCTGCAGAGTTCTGAACTATTTGGAGCTGCTCTGTTGCTCGATTGTTTAAGCAAGTATACAAGGCATTACAGTAATTGAGACGGGATGATATCAGGGCATGTATAATTTACTCCGTGTTTCTGAAAGAGAGAACTGATCTCATTTTAGAAATATTTCTTAGTTGATAAAAACACGACTGGACTACTTTCTTTACATGTTGCCCTAGACTCAAGTTACTGTCCAGGATAACACCCAGATTTCTCGTGGCTGACTTTACGTTGAGAGTAAGGGAGCCAAGGAGAGGCTGTACTTGATTTGAGATGTGGTCTGGACCAATGATGAGTACTTCAGTTTTGTCAGAGTTGAGTTTTAAGACGTTTTGGGACATCCAAAAAGATAGATAGATAAATATATATATATATAGATAGATAGATAGATAGATAGATAGATAGTAACTTTATTGCTCGCGTTATAAGTAAAAAGGCACAAGTTCGTAGTACAAAGTATATATAAAAGAAAAATATACCAGACATAAGAATACTAGTAGATGTAGAACTGTTAAAACTGAATATAGTGCAGGTTAAAAACTGAGATACGGGACTATTAGAAATGTGAATATAGTGCAAAAAGTGATATAGTGCTGGATGATAAAATATAGGAGATATAGAGACCAGGGGATTAAGACATGTCAAATATGGAATATGATGCGGGATATGAACTGAGGTAGGCTAGGAGTTTTTAAAAAAAATAGACTAAAGTGCAGAATAACGCTGTACATTGTTTGTGGAATACAGTAAAAACAAGTGTATAAAGGTGCAGAGTAGAGCTGTTTGTGGTGTGTAGAATTAAAAAAAAGTAGCGATCATCTCCTCCAGTAAGACCCCATCCTCCTCTACTCCACCCATTTCCAACATTACCTGGGAATGAGACGGATGTATTATTGGAATATGGATTTATGGACTTCTTGGACGCAAAGTTGTAAAAGGTTCAAAATCTGTTATTTCACATCAATATATGCCTGTTTTAATTAAAAAAAAAAAAATTTAAATTGCTTTTGACTTGAGTGTTGTACATCAGTATTGTAAAAATAAATTATTTCATTTAAAATCTCTCTTTACCCCGCCTTCACCCAATGTCGTGACCCTGAATAGGATAAGCGGTTACAGATAATGGATGGATGGATGGATCTCTCTTTAAGTGTCCTGACCTGGGGGGTCAGTTAATACTGTTTAAGGCATTACAAACATTTCATCACATAG
The DNA here is from genome assembly GCA_916700685.1 of Adelosebastes latens. Taxonomy (NCBI): domain Eukaryota; kingdom Metazoa; phylum Chordata; class Actinopteri; order Perciformes; family Sebastidae; genus Adelosebastes; species Adelosebastes latens. Next base: position 16,175 of record CAKAKR010059021.1, read on the forward strand.
CCGGTGTTGTAGATATAAGAGTTTCGTGGCTCGGTAGCCATTTGTCCATGTGTGCCCCATCTCACCAAAAGATGTCAGCATCCATTTGGAATCAAGTGACGTAAACGTTTTCACTCTCGGCCTCCCTAAACTGCTGGGATTGTGAATAAACGGAGCTGCTAGGTCTCACCACTGAGGGCTACTGGGAGGTCTCTTCAGATTCCTGTCTGACAGCGAGGGTCCTCCACTCTATCTGGAGAGCCCCTTCACCTCCAACCAGCAGAGAGCAAGGCCTGAGCCCCGGCTACACACACACACACACACACACACACACACACACACACACTCAATTATTCCTGACAAATTATGGACACTGGGGGGATGCTTCGGCCATACGTGGTCTGGCGGGGGAACATTTAACTCATTGTTTCCCCCTAATCTGCACCTCCACCCTTCCAGTGACCCCCGCTGCCAGCCTCCCCCCCCCTTCACCTCCACCCTACTATGAAATATGTCTTCTTTTTCTGAACTCTTTTGTTCACAACTTCCTTGATTTCATTTAATGTATTTCATGTTGTAAAAATATCCCTTTGTAAAGGATTCCCTTTGAAGGAAAGTCATATCCATCTCATCCTGTCTAGATCTTTCCCTCTTTATTCTTATGCATTTCTGTCACCATTTTCTTTTCTGACCATAAGGCTAAAAGAAGAGGAGGGAGGGGAAAAAAACAACTTGATTGGCCGTCGGGAGGTAGAGGTCAGAGGTCAGACTGGGGTGAGCTGACATGGGCAGTAATGAGAGACTGACCCTCATTAGATCTAACTCCTGATGGGATGACAATGAGAGCTGATGAGGCCGGTCAGGTGTAACGAGCAGCACAACAACACTGGTCAACGGGCAGGAAGGATTTAGGGAGGAAGATTTACTTTACAGTACCCGATTATATATAGGAGTGTGTATGCATTGGTATATATGACTGTATACTGTATATGAAGAGTGTGTGTCATAAAGGACAAAAAACTGACCCAAGTTAACAAATACCAGAATCTCTCTTTTATCCTCTAGATTTACAGGAGCTTTGGTGATAATAAGTTATCACTAGAATGGCACTCGGAGAGCACAGAGCTCCACCGAGGTGCGTGACTTTAAAAACAGATCACAGCTCACAGCTGGCGGTACTGTGAGGTGGTCGGCGTATTATTAACACAGTGTGTTTCCGTGTAACGTATCGGCGGATGCCTCTCTCATTCAGCAGCCTTGTTATGTCTGTATAACGTTACACTACGTTGTCTGTCATCCCGTCATCTACCGCTTTTTTCTTTCTCACCGCGGACGGCCAGAAGCTCCCGCACACACATCCACACACGTATCTCTCTGCTCTCAGAAAGAGAAGGAAGGCGGGGTCATGCGTCATCAACGCGTCATCAGTTACACTGCGCATGTGTTATACCCTGTGGTTTTAATGCTCAGGCTGATCGGAATTCCTAAAAAAATTCCTGAATCCGGATCATGATCTGGATCGCCACCAAAATCTAATGGATTGTTCATGTTCATTGTCCACCCCTCTAAGAAATGTAATTCAAATCCATCGCGAGTATTTTGGAGTTATCCTGCTAACAGACAGACAGACAAACAAACAAACAACAGACCAACGCACTAGAAAACAATAACATTAGATTAGATTAGGTAATAAGATTAAGGGAGTTTAGTTGCCATGGTCACAATAATAACCACGTGGATAAGATTAGTCAGCGACGGTGGTCATGGTTAAAAGAAAAAACTGTCTGCAGGAAACAGGAAAGATTTTTTGTTGAACCCACCTTCCACCCCTCTGTGTCCGTATATAACGTCACCTGATCTGACTTCCTCCTTTCCCCTATCTGATTCCTCACTAGAGGGTGCAGTCAGTTGAATATAAACTCGTGTCGTTTTGGGGCAGTTCCTGAAAAGACTGATTCTGTCATTTTTCTTGGGAGAACAGTCTCACATTACGTCCCCATCCTCCAGTGGTCCCAGCGATATGGCCTGGGTCTCCGGCAGTGTGGTGTCGTGTTGGCTTCCAGCGGGGACCGGCGGAACCTCTGCTACTGCTCCGACTGCAGATCGCGGGCAACAGCGAAGCTGGATCTGGGTCTGTCTGCTTTTACTTGAGTAAAGTGTTTGGCTACTCTACCCACCACTGTCAGCTGGTCATGACTTCCTATAGCTCAGAGCAGTAGCTTACAGTTCTGGATCCAAGTCTGACTGTCCCAAGGTTGTGAGCAGACAAGCAGTCTGTCTACTCGTCTCTGTGCTCTTGAACTCACAACATTCACAGGCTTGCAGGAGAAACAACACCACACACTTAGATAATGTGAAGCCCTTTGCTCCAGACATCTCCAGATGCTACTGTCTTACTGATTGACTTTGACCTGGAGCATATACCACGTGACCTGTGAGTAGGTATGCACATTTACGTATATGCGATCCAATGACAACATGTGACAACGCACATAGTGTTGTTTAAACGCAAGGACGAGTTTTAAATTTGAGGAACATAAAAAACGCCGAATATCATATAATCAAATTGAGATTTTGATATGTTTTAGAGTATTTATAATGATTGGATTATTAAAGAAATTCTATCAGTCTACTGATCCCAATTAAGACTATAAAAACCCTTGGATGGTACTGCGTGGCTTACATGGCACAATATCTGCCCTTAGTGTTTAGGGGACTTTAACTATGCTAATACATGCCCTTATAGTGTTTAGGGGGCGTTACCTATGTTAATACTTGCCCTTATATAGTGCTAGGGGGCGTTACCTGTGCTAACACCTGTCCTTATATAGTGTTTAGAGAGCGCTATGCTAACACCTGCCCTTATATAGTGTTTAGGGGGTATTACCTATGCTAATATATGTCCTTAAGTAGTGTTTAGGAGGCGTTACCTATGCTAATACCTGTCCTTATATACTGTAGTGTTTAGGGGGTATTACCTATTCTAACACCTGTCCTTATATTGTGTGTAGGATGCGTTAACTATGCTAACACCTGTCCTTATATAGTGTTTAGGAGGCTTTACCTATGCTAATACCTGTCCTTATGTAGTGTTTAGGAGGCATTAACTATGCTAACACCTGTCCTTATATAGTGTTTAGGAGGCGTTACCAATGGTAGTCCTTAGGGGGCATTACAATCAAGTGGGATTCCTCATTGAGCACACCTGGGTTAGAACAGATGTGGATGGTTAAAAACATTCGGTGCATCTGGAGTTGACTTCTCTTATTTATTATTTATTTACAGAAAATATAAGAGAACTTTAAGAGAATGTTGCTGCATGAGGCCCAATGTTGACTGTTGTAAAGGCCCAGATGGTTAACTCACTAACAGTTGATTGCTGCCCAAAGGCCTGACGCTTACATGTTTTTTCACAATAAATGCAAAAATATAGGCTCCACAGTAGCTCAGTGGTTCCCGTCCTTTTTTGCTTGTAATTCCTTCATTTGCGACCCCTCATAGATTGTCTATAAGTTGTAAGCTGTTGGATCAACTGTTTCACTTGAATCATTTTTAAAGGCCTGAAAGATTAAAACTATCGTATTTCACAAGAAAAGTCCAAAAACTAAACACAATTTTGTTTCAATTTTTTATTTTTTATTTTACCTACCTGTGTGATCATATTGCAATCCAAGGTTCATCTCGAGACCCCTCGTAGGGGTCCCGGATCCCCAGGTTGGGAACCGCTTCTCTAACCAACTGATTTACAGCAGGTCCTCTTGTGACCTCGCTTCCTGCCGCCAACAGCTTACTTATTCGTGAGTGAAAGCGCTGCATGCTTGGCTGATACAGTCTTAAGGTGCGCTTGATGGATGAGCCGACGTCCAAAAGATCTGTTTGCCTTGTTGCTTTCAAAGGCCTAGCGTGACCCGCCGGCATGGATCAAGATGTGAGCCTTTACTTCGACTACACCGGAACACCAACAGGTTTTGACCTCAGACAACAAGATCCAACATCATGTGGAGACTGCACATCAATAAACACTTTGAAACCGCACCGCCGGCCTCAATAGCCATCCGTGGCCCCAACAAAGCCTCGCTGTGACACAAAGACAACACAATTGGAAAACAGGAATGCATGAGTTGAGAAAAGGAAGGGCTGGGTGGGAGAGAGGGTGATGTTGGGGTGGGAGGGGGGGGGGTTAAGAAACCATTTCAAATCATTTGATGCAGAAGCTGAGCAGCAACCGTTTGACTGCTCGGAGGACTATATGGACTGTGACTTTCAGGGCCTGTTTACTCTAAAGTGATGCAGGTTTTGAAAGGAGCCTCTGAAGTGACAGCTTTTTCTCTCTTTCTGTCCCTGTGTGGTGCAGGGACCCGACCGGGGCCCAGAGACACTTACATCACTGGGCCGTGACAGCTACACACATACACGGACACACAAACACACACACAGAGTGTTGGCTCCAGGCCTTTTGTTACTGGGTCCTGGTCCACTGATCTTCCTCGTTGCTGAAGGACAATAAAGGGGGCAGCCAGTCAAACAGGCAGTCAGTCAGCTACTGTCTGCTTCCCAGTAACATAGCAGGCAGTCGCACGGGCAGAACTAATCTGGGAATGTCTCTCCAACTCTTTTCTGAAAAAGCATAAAACAAAAGAAAAACATGGACCCACCACTAAAATCCTATTCATATAATGACGTTGTTATTATTATTATTGGGACTTCATTAAACCATTAATGTACCACACAACCTCTGGATACAACTGGATAGTTCATTCAACACTTGGATTCAGATCTGTCTGGGATAAAAAAAAAAAAATGGATTCAAAGCCTTCGCTTTTAGATATCACCACTGCCGTCATTTTTCATAATACAGTAAGAACACAACGTCTTGAGATCCTTTACTTAAGTACAAGCAATGTAAGAATGGAAAGTGTTGCAATCAAAACTCCACTTCAGCAAAAGGAAACAAGGATCAGCAGTAAAATATACAGTATCCACTGTAAAAGTAGAAGCAGATTCGAGAATGAGGTGCTGATGTGTAAATAGTATTTTAAAGCTGCAGCTGCTCCCACTTATTAATCTAATTTCATTAAACTGTCGGATAGGTTTAACTAAAGCAGCACTTCTTATTTTAAAAACGCTTTGTTTGTTTATAAAATGTTAATATACAAAGAAACCAGTAGCTGTCACATAAAAGTAAACAGTAGAGATTAAAAGATCTGTATTTTTACAGAATGGACGCAAAACTCAGACACAACTGAAAGTTCCTTATCAAAACAACATAAACAAAATGATAATAGAGAAAATAATATGAAGCAGTACAGTTTCAATGCACTTACATGGCATTAATAAATAGCCCCGAAGCGAATAAAAATGTGCTTTTTTGGCCATTTGGGGACACAACATTCATTACATAAGGACAATGTACATTAATCAACATTTCTGTGCTGGTGTTAGCAAGCTGTCTAATTTTGAATTGCAGTGCTTCGGCGAGATGTTTTGAAACCAGTGAAGGGATGGTTAACATTTACAGACAGAACACAACAAGACACCATAAGGACAGCAACAAAATAAGCATTCTCAAGACAGTGCACAAGCCATGCAGGGAAACAGGAAACAGTAAAACATTAGTACAATAATACAGCAACAATATCCACCATTCCATACATGTAACACAAAGCCACAAAACACAGCCAAGCAATACTGACTACAAACATTTTTGACACATGCAGAGCAAGGATAAGCAATACGACATAAATAAATACAACAACCACAATGTTGATTTTGATGAAATGTAAAAAGATTCAGGTAGAAGTTACAGTAGTAAAATTGCATTACCATACACCCAACACATGCAAGTTAGCCATTATCAACAAAAATAATAATAAATTGACATGTTATCAGCTTATCAAGTTGATAAGGCTAAGGCAAAAAAGTTGCCTATTTACTCATCCAGCAGACTGGGAGCAACACTAGCATTTATTTGGAGTCGTGTTTTTGCCACCTGATGAATGTAAGTCCAATATTCTCCTTTTAACTCTTCAAAGGTCCCATATTGTAAAAAGTAAAACTTTCATGTCTTTTATATTATAAAGCAGGTTTAAGTGCTTTATAAATACTGTGAAAGTATCGAAGCGCTCAATATACGGAGAAATACCCACAGCCTGTATTCAGAAATTGTGCGTTTGAAACAAGCCGTTAGGATTTCTGGCCATTTGTGATGTCACAAATATACAATATTTAGACCATTACACGGTTTTAAACATAAACATTCTAAATGTGTCCCAGTTTATTCCTGGTTGCATTGTATGTTAATGACATCAGCTGACAGGAAGTAAACATGGACCCAAACTGTTGCCAGGCAACACAATTCTGTTGCAATTCCATTGAAATGCAGTAAAACAGAGCATTTCAGACAGAGGGTGAATACGGGTATATTCAAGTAGACAGTATGAGGAAAATAAAGTTTTTTTTTAACATTACAGCATGTAAACATGTTCTAGTAGAAACACAAAATACAAGTATGAACCTGAAAATGAGCATGATATGGGACCTCTAAGTATGTTTAGCTGCTAGTATCTTGCTGGAATCCCTAACTCTGTCTGCTGTTTGGTGCTGGGCAGGTATACAGTGGAATATAGAGCTTGTTCACTGAAAATAGCTGCTGATTGCCATTGGAAACAGCTCAGAATGAAACAAAACAGTGAAGCTTAAAAAGGCTAAAAAGCACAGTAAGTTTTTGTTTAATTCACCTCCACTACTGGACAGACAGCGCAGCTCTTTCTCTAACAGACTGATTCAGATTCACTGTCACAAGGACTGATACAGGAAAGCAATAACCCTCTACAACACCTCACCTTTGTCTAACAGAGAGCTCTCAGCTTTATAGTTTCGGTCTCAATCACACTCCATTCTGTTTTAGTCCTGCAATAATCTTGCACATGTGAAATTTGCACAGGACATCACAACCCTACTGCATGTCTGCAAATGGTAGTAACTGACCCAAAACACTTCATTCACGCTTCAAAACCTAGTTATTGTGTCAGTAAACTGGCCAATGGCACCAAAAAATGAAAAGTTGTTTTGTCATGGTGTGAGCTGTGCTGGTCAAAATAGTTACTTTTTTCACCATGACAGTCAACCAACAATCCATTAGATTTTGGTGGCAATCCGGATCATGATCCGGATTCAGGAATTGTTTTGATCAGCCGGAACATTTAAGACCACAGGGTATAACACATGCGCAGTGTAACTGATGATGCGTTGATGATGCGTGACCCCGCCTCCTTCTTTGAGCAGAGAGGTACGTGTGTGGATGTGTGTGCCGGAGCTGCCGGCCGTCCGCGGTGGGAAAGAAAAAAGTGGTAGCTGACGGGATGAGAGACAACGTAGTGTAACGTTATACAGACACAACAAGGCTGCTGAATGAGAGAGGCATCCGCCGACAAGTTACACGGAAACACACCGTGTTAATAATAAGCCGACCACCTCACGGTACCGCCTTGCCCTGAGCTGTTTTTAAAGTCACGCGTTGGCGGAGGTCTGCGCTCTCCGAGTGCCATTCTAGTTGTTTATCACACCGAGCTGTTTAGATTCCAATTTCAACAGTATAGGTCGAAAAGTCACTACTGTAAAATACTGTAGTACACAGAAACAGGATATGCACATTTGTGTTTACCGTAAATTTATTTGAGTAACAGTGTGTTACATGTACTGTCAAATTTACCTTTGATCTTTCATATAAAGTGAACAGAAAATTTGCCACAAAATTACATTCATGCCAAAAGAAAAAATCCTGTAACGATGAAAAACGTTCAGTACCTCCTCACAGTAGCCTACATAACGCCTACATACTGTGCTGTAATCACAAGGTTGGAAGTTAAATTTCAGTTTAGCTTGAGTGCTTCCTAAAGAGGTCTACTGGGTTCATAATCTTTAAAGATGTCAAAGATGATAAACGGACAATCCCAATGAGCCACAACCTTAAAATGTAATCTATCTACAGAATATCAGTGTACTTAATTGAGGATGTGCCAATATATCTGCCATGAGTTATGTGTTGGATTAGTGCTATTAAAAGCCCAGTCTTGACAAAATTATGAATGGAATGGAAATGCATTATTCAAGTTACAAATGAAATCCTTAATAAACACCACAACTTTAACAAATATCCAGACTTCATCAGCTGGTGTTCAACAAAGACAGAGGAGTAAACTGAGTGACACCAGTCAGCTGCTTTAAGATCAATCGCTGTCCTTTTTTCCATCTCTCCATTAATCTGAGGGCTCCTATTTGGGATGTCCCTCTTCATTTGATGTGGCAGCAATTAGCACGGGGACTTTTGTCCCTTTGGGCAGACGGGCGGTCCACTCCACTGATCCCTGTCCATGCAGGCTGAATGGAGAAAACTGAAGATAGCACGGCATGGGGATCAAACAGACCTGCCTTGCCACCGTCCTGTGGCCCCTCAGCTCTCTCCTCTTTATGGGAGAAGAAGGAAGGGGTGGGGGGGAGTAAGGTGTTAGTTTTCCCATGAGAATGTTCACTGTGTGTGTGTGTGGTGGGGGGTGGGGGTTGCATATTGGTGGAGCTACCAAAACCATTACAACGTGCAAGGTGAAGGCCACGTGATAAAGACAGCCAATGTCACCTGTGGGCTACTTTTCAGTAGACTTAAAGGTGCTAAATTCAATATTCAGAGCATCATTAATATATCATTAACAACTATTGTCTTTGTAAAGATATAGAGGAGTCAAGTTACAGTACGACCCTCTCATCAGATAAGGAAAAACTTAACCAAAAAAAAATCTTTTAACAGGGAAAAAAATGGAAGAAACCTCAGGAAGAGCAACAGAGGAGGGATCCTCCTTCCAGGATGGGCAGACAATAGATGTCGTGTGTACAGAGTAACAACATGATGAAAATACAACATAGACAATCCATATGACAAAAAATAATACATATAATGTGAAGCATATGTGAGAAGGTGGATCCAGGAGGATGTCAAGCAGCTTCCAGGCGTCACCAAACAGATAGAGCCAGAGCAACACAACCTCCTCTCGGCGCCAAACAGGTAGAGCCCAAGCAACACGACCTCCTCTCGATGCCAAACATGTAGAGCCAGAGCAACACGACCTCCTCTCGACGCCAAACCGGTAGAGCCAGAGCAACACGACCACCTCTTCACACCAACCAGATAGAGCCTTAGCAACACAACCTCCTCTCCATGCCAGATAGGTAGAACCTTAGCAACATGACCTCCTCTCCACGCCAGATAGATAGAGCCCGAGCAACACGACCTCCTCTCCACGCCAGATAGATAGAGCCAGAGCAACACGACCACCTCTCCATGCCGAATAGATAGAGCCAGAGCCTGAGCAACACGACCTCCTCTCCACCAAGAGATATTGTTTATGTAAACATATAGAGGAGTAATGTCTGCCTGAGTCTATGATATCAGCATTAATATTTCAATATCAACTATTGTTTATGAAAAGATGTAATGGAGTAACGTCTACCTGAGTAGAGAATGAAGTCTCTCTCCATCTGAGTGTGTTGTAATCCGAGTTTCTCTGTGCTGTTGTGGTCAATCTTCACTTGGATGAATAAAAGAATAACTTGTCGAGCCCCAGTTGTCCTTACTTGAATATATGTTTATTACAACACGGCGGCACAGCATGTGTGCATGGACAGAGATATACCAAAAACTTAAAGTATTATAAGATTCACCCAGCCTTATACAGGATGTCCCACGTCATACAGAATCATGTCATCAAAACAAAACAAAGAGAAAGCAAAACAAAGTTGCGTCCAACCCTTGTTTCAGACATGTTTAAGCAAGGAGTATCTACAAATTTATCTAAACCTCCAGACACCCGGAGCCTCCTCACATAAGGCACACCATGTGACGCCTTTCAGTATACCAACAGATGAAAATGAACAAATAATACATTCATGATGATATTCAAATGTCTTTACGACATGTGCTGTGTTGACATATGCGGGTCGCCGCGCGTGCCTTTTAGTGCACCTTAAGATCACAGCTTAGGTGCATTTATACCTGCATTGATATCAGGGTTGTGTATTGGCAAGAATCAATAAGATTCAATACTTTTCATGATACAGAGGTTATGATTCATTATATTACGATACTGTAAACAAGGCGATATATTGCAATTTTTTAAATGTAATCGACAGACACGGAGGCATGAGATGCCAAGGAATAGCATTTTCCCTGTCCGCCAAAGTGGCGGATGGCCTGACGATTTTATCCGCCACTGTCAACAATTTACCCGCATTTGGAGGGTGGCTGGTGTTAATTTCAGACCCTGCTCTGGACCATTGCATGTGTACGAATACAGTAGGAAAAGTTCAGCAGTGTTGCAGAGAGGAGACAAATGACTGATTGTTATCTATAAATATATCTGAGATATTAACATATTTGTGTTTGTGAGCTCCATTGGTTGGCGCAGGTTGTTGATGGACTACTGGTGTGTCAGCAAAAGTGCATTTATGCACATTTTATGAATTAAAGTGGCAGTAGGCAGTATATTTATGGCATCATTGGGCAAAAATTCCATATTAACCTTTCAGCATATTATAATTTAAGTGTTCTGAGAGAAAACTAGACTTCTGCTTCTCCTCATGGCTCTGTTTTCAGGCTTTAGAAAATCTAGCCCGTGACGGGAGACTTTGACCAATCACAGGTCATTTCAGAGAGAGAGCATTCCTATTGGCTGTGCTCCGGTCATGTGACCAGAAATCGGCGTTCCTTCGCCAGATTTTACAATGGCGGTGGCGTCACAAACTTTCTCATTTTACAGCTAAACCGTGCACTACAAGATGATTCTGAAAACATTTGAGGAGAGAAATAGACATTACAGTAACATAATATTGATTCATATTTGATCAGCGCTGCCTAGTTTGACCGTTTGGTCGGAGTTCGAGAGTGATCGACATCCGAGTTGAATGCAGAAGCCAAATCTTACAATGTTTTGTTGATTGTATGTGACAATATAAATAAAGTTTTTAAAAGTGTTTTTTTTTTCCTTTCCATATTATGCCATGTTAGTCAATACCTCAACATTGTCTTTCAGTACAATGTAAACTGTAGAGCTAGGGCCCACTATTATTAAGACCAACACTTTAGACTTTACATGTATTATTAATTATAGATTGCAGGGGAAAATAATATATTGTCTGCTTATAGTCTGGTGGTACAATGTAGCTACAGTAGAAGAATACAGAAAAATCTCTTCCAGCTGCTGTTCAAACAAATATTTTCTAAACTGTACAGAGGGATTCCCACTTGTTTAATTAAAAAAAAAGTTTAAAATGACAAAGCAAATGTTAAAATGGATGTATTGTGATTCTTTCTTTACAAGTGAAACTCATTGATTAATACCTTTAAAACCTGCTCCTGGTGTCTGCCCTTTCTTCTTCTGTGGTTAAAATGTATACGGTTTCTAGTCCTGGAGAAAATGTCAATCAGCTGTCCTGTGAAAACGGAAAAGAACAATTCTTCAAACGGCCGGAGGGAAATAGCAAGTCAGTGAAAGCCACTGCTGTCTCATCAATAAAGAGTTTGGAGCATTGTTGTTTTACAGTTTGGCAGGGGGTCGAGGACAACCCTGGGGGGATGGTGTGCGTGTGTGTGTGTGCGTGTGTGTGTGTGTGTGTGTCAGGATGTCAGCGGGAGACCTCTCAATCAAACTTTAAGACAGTAATTTGCCACCTCATTACTAACGTTCAGCCCACAGGAGCTGTGAGAGAGACCCTAGGTGGTCGGGAGAGAGAGCAGCATGAGGTTCAGACGTTAACTCCTTCACAGAATCATGAAGACAGACACGCTGATCGAAGGTTGGACAGATTAAAGGGGACATCACACACCCTCTGGCTGCTGTACTGGAAGTCCTCAGACCTTAAGGGTTAATTTCGGACCGAAGACTGATCAGGATAACTACTTTACTAACTAACTATTTTACCGGATCCGCCACCCCGTGCTTCATTGAAACACGGCTCCTTCTAGTGACAAGAGGAGGCAGAATCTCTTTCTATATAAATGAAGGTTGGAGTACAGATGTCATAGTGTTAAAAAATCATGCCCTCATGACTATTTTCATTGACTGTATATCTTTTTTTCCTTGTACATTCTGGTCGGTGTTTACATCCCACCTCAGGCCTGTCTCAGTGAGGCGTTACGACACTTGGCTGACCCAGCACGTTCTCGTTCCCAGGGCATCAAATACCGGCGCTTTGTTATGGACGTTGGCGTTCGATACCGCCACACAAGGCACCTTTGAGCGGCGGTATGAGACGCACCGGGCGTTTCGTTAACTGCAATATAAACCCATCCACGGCAAACAGTAAAACGCTCAGGGAAAGTGCGCCAGAAGTGTGGTGACACAGTTTAAAGTCTGTGTAAAGCAAAAATAAATATGCATTCTGGGTTTGTCACACCACTGAAAAATGATCTCCTCTCCCCTCTCCCCAGCGCTGGCTGGCCCCCGCCGGGCGCATTTCATCCGAGGTGTTCGGTCCGCTTGGAAAGGCTCGGGGTGAGGGTGACTCGGGGCCGTGAAGCTTTACAGCGCCGCCAGCCCGGACCTCGCCGCAAGGGCCGTGGACAAAGTGCTTGCTTTTGTGGTCCTGGTAGTCTCAAAGACATTCGTGGACCTGGTACTGCATACTGACTATTCATTTTTTACAAGTTTACAGAAAAAGAATAAATATACATAGGACATGGGATGGATTACAATCATAAAAATACAATACAAAACAGAAACAGTGATGAAAATACCATTGCCTGCAGTGGAGTTTGAACCAACGATCCTGTCAACATGAGTCACATCCGGGGTTTCTATTTTTTCTTTCAAAAACCACGTTTGTGAAGGCGGGTGGAGTTATGTTAAGGATGGCTCCAGTGAGTCATAGAGCCATGATTTCAGCCCCGCCTAAAAAATCCTGAACACAAAACTGGCGAAAAACTGTTTAACGGTCTAACTCCACAATCCAGTACAGCAATGTTCACAGCCTTTGCACATGTTTTCAGTAATAATTTTCCAACATTTATATTGTATTTAGAAACAAAACTCTGAATTTCCTTTACACGGCCTTTAACGAGCGAAAGAGCCACACCACCAGGGGAGGTGGATGGGTCCAACAAACACAGGGCTTTCATCCAGGAGACCGCTGTTCGTGTCCTCTGAGTTAGGGACGATAACACACTCGACCATTGCTACACTACATTAATGGACGCCTGTCGCCCTCCATCATGCAGCTTCGGGACTCTCTGATCACTGTCTGGTTCATCTTCTCCCGACCTACAGGCAGACGCTAAAATCTGCTCAACCTGCAGGTAAAGACTGTGAGGAGACGGACCAACGAGTCAAAGCTGGAGGTACAGGCCTGCTTTGACTGCACTGATTGCTTCTTCAGACCTGGATGAACTCGCTGACACTGTCTCTGACATCTTATATCAGCATTTGTGAGGAACTGTGCGTCCTCTAAAACCTTCTGCACATACAACTACAACCGTTTACAGCTTTGTCTGGCCAAGGAGGAGGCCTACAGACTCCTGTACACCCAGACCAGAAACACACTGACGAATGAGATCAGAGTAACAAAGTGGAGCTACTCTGAAAAGTAAAAAAAGGTTTTCAGCCAACAACCCTGTATCAGTGTGGAAGGGCCTGCAGGAGACCATCCCCCCCAACACCGTGAAGACCCGTCAACTGGCCGACAACCTGAATGTGTTTCACTGTGGATTTGATAAGCCCACACACACACACACCCTTCACATGGCCTATTGTTAAACTGCAGTGGAAATTAAAAATATATATTATTAAAATATCTTTGCACTGTGTCATATGAACCTCTGTGGGGTGAATGTGCATCGGTAGACCCTCACTTGTCTCCTGTATGACGGCCTCTCTCCCTCTCTCTCTCCTCAGGTCTCATGCATTAGCTCTGTGTTGTTGACTCTGCAGTTACATACACTGCACCGCCGTGACCAAAGAGATCCCCGCCACCGCTCTGTCTTCGCTTAGACATACCTCAGTCAGGTTTGCGGGTCCTCTCCCCCTAGGCCAGGGGTTCTCAACCATTTGTAACTTGAGGCCCACTTCTGATTGTTAAAAAAAATTCCAAGGACCGCCTTCCCACTTAAATTGACAAACTGGGCAATAAATATGTTTTATGCCACTATCAGGTGTAATGACCCACAAAAATATTCAGCTTACTCTCACTTTCAATAACCAATTATTTTGCACGGACATGTCAGCACTCAAATGTGCGCCTGTGCTCTTGAGGGAGCGTACATTCTGTTCTGACAAGAACAGATCCCAAATAACAATAACAACAGGAACAAATCCCAAATAAGAAAACATTGGTGAATGTCACAATCTTTGTACTGTAAGTGTATTTTAAGAGGAAATTTCTCCTCAAGAACGGTTGGTGAATGAAGCCCATTGCTTCTATTTAGCAAAGCTTATTTGGAAGAAAAAAGCAAAGGCTAATGATAAAGTTATTATCCAGTTTGTCAACTTTTCCCTATACTGTATTTGCAGTAGTTGTGTGCACACGGTATTCCTGATAAAACGAGGGATTTGGGGAGGTTTCAGGTGAGCTCACTTTTGGTTTTACCTTCAAATAAAGTGGTTTAGATAGTCTGACCAAACTGTTGGCTTGTTTCCATCTGATGGATGGTTTATCTGATCATCTCATCTTGTGTTTCTTGCCCTATCTGACTTCATGCTGATGTCACTGTGTCCTAGATAACTGCTATGGTGAGTACACTGTTATCATAACCGATAGAAAGGAAGATCAAAACTACAAATTAAGATCAAAGTTGCGATAAACTGTATTTTAAATATTTAATATTACTTTGTTTAATGCATATAATTGTATTATTATGATGTTATATCTATTAAAGCTAACCTATGATACCTGAATTCATATCGATAGTGCTGCTGCAGAGAATCACTACAGTTTGATTTGACCATAGAAATGAATCGATCTCTTCAGCTTTCTTGCGTAACGTAGTGTGTCAGAGGCAGATGTGAACCTTTTCACTCATTGACTCCCTCTTTCATTTACTCACGTTATCCCACAGTCTTAGTGTGTGTGTGTGTGTGTGTGTGTGTGTGTGTGAGAGAGAGAGAGAGAGAGAGAGAGAGACAGAGAGAGAGAGGGAGAGGACAAAAGAGAGAAAACTTTGCATCCAGTTACAGGTGGTGGCATCTCAATGGACCCAAAGAGGAAAGAGCAGCCTTTGAATGCCACATGAAAGGACAGGGAGGGATGGGATATCTGGGGATACCTTCATTTCTCTGACGGCAGCCGTGCATACAAATGGGAAGCTATGTAAGGAATCTCCTCTTCCTCGCTCTCTCTCTCTCTCTCTCTCTCTCTCTCTATCTCTCTCTCTCTCTCTCTCTCTCTCTCTCTCTCGTGCCTTTGTGTAGTCTCTCTGTCTCAGTGAAGCGAGGAGGGCTGTTCTTCTGTGGTTTGATGCGCTCACTCTCCCATGCCACTGGGGTGTTAGGAGCCTTGTAGGACAAGAGTGATGACACCAAGAGGGGCGCTGCTGTGTGTGTGTGTGTGTGTGTGTGTGTGTGTGTGTGTGTGTGTGTGTGTGTGTGTGTGTGTGTTAGAGTGAAGTGCAAGGTGTGTGTTCGGCCTCATGTATTGGCAGCTGTAGCCGCCATGCTTGCCACGACTGCCGCCATCACCACCATACATTACCAGACAGCAGCCACATATGAACAGCCTTGAATATGTACAGTATGTGTGTGTGTGACGCACTTTAGCGATATGTTTGCGTGTTGTATAGCTACTGTCCTCTCAAATTGAGTTAGTCCTGATAATTTCTATTTGTGTCATGGGCGGGGTTTTATGCCTCTAATTTTCTACTGTCCTCATAATTAGGCGAAGTGTCAGGTTGTTGCATTTCTTGTTGTGTTTTGTGTATTCCAAATTTGAAGTGAGATTTGTGTTGTATGGCTCAAAATAGATTTTTTTTTTTGATATTCAGCACATCTTTGTGAAGCAAATGGAAAGGGATGTCAATCTAAAGCCTCATCCACACCGGGAACGTAAGGAGCGCGTGGCGGCTGCGTTACCTGTTGTTTTTTATTTCGGCGTGCGTGTTTACAGGTTAGAGCAGCCACACTGCCCGCGTGAGACAGTGAAAGTGATCTATTGACAGTATATTGACATCACACCAGCAAGATTACTACAGTTTCAATGTCTAGTCATCTGTAGAATATGTCACAGACAGTGAAGGTGATCTATTGACTGTATATTGACATCATACCAGCAAGATTACTATAGTTTCGATGTCTGTATCTGTAGAAAATGTTACGGAGATGAAAAAAGTAAAGACTTATTTTTAAATCAACACTTCCTGCTTTCATTTCAAAATAACAGCCCTCGAGTGTTTTTTCTGTGGACAGAATTCCTTCATTTGTTAACACGAGGCTTTTATTCTGAAATATGTGCCGGACAGTGTTGTAGAACATGCAGTGACTTGGAGGGCTCCATGAATGAATATAGTACGGGGTTTTAATGGTGGATTATTACTATTATTTACAAATTACCACACATTTCTTAACCTTTCTCTGTCTAAAATAAATATAAATGACATTTATAATGAAATGAAATGGCCATTATGAAAGGCAAACAAAGAAAGGGCTGACAGCAGCAGAAGCGCAGCTGGTCTGAACACCCGATGCGTGAATCACGCAGCCGCCACGCGCTCCTGACGTTCCTAGTGTGGACCAAGCGTAATGCAGCAAAGAACTGGTTTGGGAAGCAGTGCCCTTTAAGTACACAAAACTGGTAGGTGTGTGTGCGTGAGTGAAGTGCAGAGTGTGTTTGCTCGGCCTCATGTATTGGCAGCTGTAGCCGCCATGTTTGCCACTACTGCCACCATCACCGCCATACATTACCAGGCAGCAGCCATATTGTCCCAGCACAGCCCAGAGTGAATGTGTTTGTGTTTGTGTGTGTGTGTGTGTGTGTGTGTGTGTGTGTGTGTGCGTGCGCGCGCGTGCGCGTGCGCGTGCGTGACTCGAGGCTTTGTTTATCATGCAGTCCCTCTAAGCTGGGCTGGCTGCATGCAATTCATCTTCCAACTCTGTCGAGGGGGAAAACTTATATTGAGTCCCTTGTTACTTGATTAATAGCAGATGATCAGTTTCAATGGCAATGCCCTCCAAACACACACACACACACACACACACACACTCTTACTCTCCTCCCATGATCATTTTCACCATTTAAAGGAGCAATATGTGGCACTGACAGCTAGCATTTAAAATGGTTAAAAGCAGTCCAAATTCAAAACATTGGAGTCGTGACCCGTCCGCTCCTCCGGTGTGACTGATAGCAGTAAGCGCACGTTTTCGCATGTTACGGGTTCTGAGATTTTCAAAGTGGTAATGACTTATTATTGTGGTAGATCTCCAATATCGTTGAATAGCTTTTCAGGTCTCCAAGCTGCTGGGGCTGGTCCGCCTTGCTGGGATTTCGTGTGTTTTGTTTATTAGTTTGAGAGTAGTTAAAGTAGAGTTTTATTTCTTGTTTATATCTAGTTGTTTGCCAGCTCAGATGTGATTTTAATTTCCAATTTGCAGTCGTTTTGTTTTATTGAGTTTTATTGATTTCAGAAGCCCGTTCCTAGTTTTATATTTTATATCAACACACTTGTGTTCGCTTTGGTTTGCTGCAACATTGTACTTGATTGTCTGCAGCCCTTTTTGCCTCAGTTGATTGCCCATTTTACAATAAACGGCCACTTTACGCCTGACTACATCGGCTTATGTTTCTTCCTTTATCCCTACACCTTAGTGGGACGTAACATCGCAATTTGAGGGTTACCTTCTAGACCGACCGCGTTAGCCTCTGACCAGCAGCAGCAGCAGTCAGAATCACATCACTGGCTGTGGGTCTCAAATACTCGCTGCCTTGATGACCCAGCTGCACACGGACCACAGAGAGATGTACCGAGGCTTTTCAGGTCGGGTAGAATCTAATGTTATGTTATCTCTGTTGATCCAGTTCGTTAGCTTGCTTCCATGGCTGCAGAAGGCTGTGTTTGTATGCCGATTTGTTTCATCTGTGGCAACGGGGTGTTGAAATGGGCAGTGGACGGGATCACGCCGGCCAAAACAAAAACAGACGTTCCAGACCGGAATGGAAATTTCAAAAGGAGAACATACTGGCTGCTATAGCATTGTTGTCAGAGAAGTCCGTATTTCAATTTAGCATGTGTCCTTTATCTCTGATGACATAATCATCAGGGAATGATCCCTTAAGCAGTTAGCCATAATCAGGGGCACCTTAATATTACTTGAGGCCCTGGGTCTACACACATTTTGGAGGCCCTCCCCTCCCTTCACAACATGACACGGCCACTTCAGAAACCCCTCGTCAATGGACAACGACAAATATTAAATGGAGTGCTCTCCTAATCAGTAGACAGATTATGAAAGCCATCATTATAAGACAATAAGTCAACAATAAGTCAAGACAAAGCTAGGTTACTGAGCCAAGTGTGTGTGCACTGTGTGCACTGTAAAATCCTGCAAACATCACAAGAAAAGAGCCAGTATAAATTGGGGGTGGAATAGGAAGATTTTTGACCCAAAACTATGCCATTTTACATCGTTTTGAACCATTATTATTACTATAAATGACACCCAAAAAGATTAAAAACAAAACTTGCTATAATAATTACTTTATTATTTACACATACTCCACCTTCGTCTAAACATTTAATCCTTCTGGCAACGTTTGCTCTGTAAGATCATATTCTGTACATTAATAGAGCAGATTAAGAAAACGTTGAAATACTGTTTCATTAACTATATTTATTGTAGTCTACCAGCAGACGCTCACCTGGGCATCAGTAAGGAACAGTAAGGCCTGATGAGTTGCATCAGGTGTTTTAAGAACATAATGTGATGAGTATGTAGGCAGCGACAGTCTTCTGGTACTTTGGTACTCAGTGTGATGAACATTGTTTTATCAGTGCTTATCATCGCGCACTAATCAAGTAAACGACCAGTTTACCGGCATTCTAACAGAATGACTGGTAGATGACTCGCTCTCATCAGCGATATTATGTACTGATTTTTGCAGAACATGAACGTTACATCAGAGACGGTTCGTATATTTGATTGTATCGATCAGCTGCTTACCTTTGGGTGGGCATAGGTGATCAATCAGAAGGCTTCCTTTTTTTGCTGGATCATCCAGTGAATAGCAGTCAGCGCTGTTTCAATTATCTGACTACAACCATAAAGTGGTAGTGCATTTCACAGCAGCCCCTCCTCTTTCACTCAGTGTACAGCCGGCGTCTCTCAGCCTCGTGATCGCTCGTAGTGACGACAGCTGTCGAAAACACAAACAGAAATTCTAGAATTTTACTTATTTTACCATTTTAAATAAATACTCCTCTGTGTTTTTTTTTATCTACGTCAACCAGTTACATAAAAGTTACTACGTGTATGCACATACATTTGGCTGAATGTCACCAGATAACACTGTCACCTGTTAAACGGAAACACCTGAACATTGAGGAACAGAAGCCTGAGGAGCAGGAGGAAGAAGTTCAGTCATCATTCTTAACCGTATATTGAAATGTGTTTGTGTTTTGTGTGGGAGTGAGTGTCTGTCCGTCTTGTGAGGATCTTTGTGTGGCTGTGTTTTGTGTGAGAGTGAGTGTCTGTGTCTGGTGATGATCTTTGTTTCCCATCTATGTGCTCTCTCTCTAACTGGCTGGAGGTGTGGGTTCGGTTTGGGGTGTGTCGGCTGCTGATTGGTCCAACCATCATCTCTGCAGTTTAAAAATGCTCAGGTAGTCTGACAGCAGTCTGCCAGCAGCCTTGTTCTGTCCTCGGCCTCCAAACCTTTGTGTTAAAGCTGTGATCTACAGTTGAATTAGTAGCCTTGGTGCCCTAGTTGGCTTCATAATTGTGTAACTTCAGTGGTAGGGGTGAACTGACATTTTGTTCTTTTATAATCTTTTCTCCTGTTTCTGCTGTATCCTAGGGAGCCAGATTTAGTAACTGTCATTTTGTTTGCTCGTTTATTTTGTTCAGGGTTAGTCAGATAAATTATTTAGTTTGTTGTTTTGGCCTTTGTTCACCCAGAGTTATATTGTTTAATTGTATTGTTTTGTTAACTTGATTTTTAGTAATAAATCTTTTTTACTAAAATTAAAATTTAGTCCTGCCACTGTAGTTTGGGGACCAGCGAGTGAAAGTCCTTTATACTTTTATTTTGCGCTCCTGCCCCTCGTCACCCTACCCATAACAAGGCCTACTGGTGAAAGACTGGCATCAGGGCATCACATCAGACTGAACTCTTTGTCCCTGCTCACCTTTTAAAGGGACTATGAAGTAATTTCAGTGTTCAACACCAAGCCCCGTCGTCTCCTGCTGGAATCATCAAAAGTAAGCTCGTTTACAATCATGGACTAATGGCCTATTTCATTATTATTGGTTATTGGGTATAGTTTATGTTCGGTGTACAAATTGGATTTTATGCTGATGTTGCTGCCAGCTGTGTGTATGAATATGTGGCCGCCATGCCAGGCTATGTTAAATTGTATTTTTTTAACGTTAATGCAGGTATCTATCCATACGCTTGATTAAACTGTGTGTGCGAATATGTGGCCACCGTGCCAGGCCATGCTATGCTGTTTATGTTTGTCTTGTTGGATCAGAATCAGCTTGATTGTCCAAGTATGAGTAGACCTACACACATAGACTACCAGGAATTTGACTCTGGTTATTTTGCTTTCATTGTACGACGGAAATAGAAATGCAGCTAAAAAACAAGGTCAACAAAGCTGAACAAGAGTGAAGAAAGAAGATAAATATACATGTCATGTGCCTGTAACATTACCTCTGATGATGATGATGTATACGGCTTGTAGGATTGAACTGTTGTGCATGGCCTATTTTGGTTTACATATGCCTTTCAGAATCTTATAAGTAGATGTTTGGTCTTGGACGGGACAGGCCCACCTGATTTTCTCTGTGCCCACCCACACTGTGATTTCTGCTTACGTTCATTAAAGGTCCCATATCATTCTCATTTTCAGGATCATACTTGTATTTTGTGTTTCTAATAGAACATGTTTACATGCTGTAATGTTCAAAAAAAACTTTATTTTCCTCATACTGTCTGCCTGAATATACCTGTATTCACCCTATGTCTTAAACACTCTGTTTTAGCGCATTTCGACGGAATTACAACAGAATTGCGTTGCTAGGCAACAGCTTGGGTCCATGTGTACTTCCTGTCCGCTGATGACATTCACATACACTGCAACCAGGAATAAACTGGGACACATTTAGAATGTTTACGTTTAAATCTGTGTAAAGGGTCTAAATATTGTATATTCGTGACATCACAAATTGTAAGAAATCCTGACAGCTTGTTTCAAAAGCAGAGTTTCTGAATATGGGCTGTGTGTATGTCCCTGTGGATTGAGCGTTTCGATACTTTCACAGTATTTATATAGGACTTAAGCCTGCTTTATAATAAAGAAACATGAAAATCTAACTTTTTTTATAATATGGGACCTTTAAGGCGCCATTGGCCAAATGACTCTGACCAGATCTAAAATATGTAAATATCTAAAATGAGTCTGGGGGTGACCAATTTGGGTTGAAATCAGGCCTAATCCATACAGTGTCTGCTCAGATTTACACATGTCCAAACACAGAAACACTTTTTGCCCTCTCTGTCTCTCCTCATACAAGCACACTTGAATATTCAGGGTCACACACACACACACAGTGTCAGTTTCTTTTCCTCTCCATGTTTTCCATCCACGAAACCTTTCTGCCTCCCTCAGCGTTTCTTATCGTGCCCCGCACCCCCGAAGGCCCCCGCGATCTCATTCTCTCTTCGAAGAGTTAACAACTCCCCTTGGGGGTTGTGACAATGCAATCAAGCAAGGCAATATGTCTACAGCACCGAGAAAATACCAGAAGAAAAATAAAGAATGAAGAAAGATTGGCCGCTGTCCGTCCCCCCTGTCCATCGCATCGCTCTCAATAGTTTATTGACTTTCAGAGCTTGCCAGGCTCTGACAGAGAAACAGGCCGAGTGGAAAGAGAAGAATTTGGATTTCCAGACCACAAGACACTACAAGATGCAGTTTCGCCAAAGGGTTTATCAAATAGTGAGAGAGTTCGTTGCTCTGCGGCAAGAGTCTTGATGCAATCCACCCGGTGCATAATTCAACATGTTGTTAAGATATGTACCTTTGTGTTTTGCTCATTAGTCTTGTCAAACACATTAGTGCAGATATGCATCAATTAAACTAAATCCATTTCAAGGCGATGAACAGTGTGTACAAGTGTTCAGGGTTGGACAGTTACAGTTATAATATCTATATCCTTCTGGGCCTGTCCTTCTGTAGACATTTAAAAATCAACCACAATGGGTGTGTTTACATTTCAACTATAAGGCTGTCAACCGATTAAGATATTTAATTGCGATTAATCGCATGATTGTCCATAGTCACGATTAATTGCAAATTAATCACACATTTTATCTTTTCAAAATGTACCTTAAAGGAAATTTGTCAAGTATTTAATACTCTTATCAACATAGGAGTGGACAAATATGCTGCTTTATGCAAATGTATGTATATATTTATTATTGGAAATCAATTAACTACACAAAACAATGACAATTTTTGTCCAGAAACCGATCTCAACAGACATTGGGCGATGGCGGGGTACACCCTGGACAGGTGTCCAGACTATCACAGGGCTGACACATAGAGACAGACAACCATTCACGCTCACATTCACACCTACGGGACATTTAGAGTCAACAATTAACCTAACCTGCATGTCTTTGTACTGTGGGAGGAAACCTGAGTACCTGGAGAAAACCCAAACACGGGGAGAACATGCAAACTCACACAGAAAGCCGGGTTTGAACCTGCGACCCTCTTGCTGTGTGGCGACAGTGCTAACCACTGCGCAGCCCTGGCTCATATGTATTTAACACAATTTACTCATGTGATTATTTATTTCATTATGTCTTTTTTTATTCATTTAATATTTACCACTTTGGGGTTCCATAGTTTTTAACCTCAAATCCTTTATGACATGAAGATACCTTTAGACTACTTGAACAGTATTTCTGCAACATTACATCTAATACAGCAGTGCATGTTTCAAGTACATTATTGGAAAATCACATTTTTGAGTTGTGATTCTATACCACCCATTATCCACATGACTTCCAGTAAGAGGCCAACCTTGTCATGTGAGAATTCCACATGCAACAGCGAGAATATCCGTTTTCTGCACCGTCCCTTTTTTCATTACAGATGAAAGGTGTATAAATAGCGAGTGGTGCCAAGACAGAGCGTAGTAGCCTCAATAACAGAGCCAGGAGTCGCATGGTATCACAGTGTCAGCAGAAGTGTTGCCATTCCCTCTGGGGGCTCCCGGCTCTCTTAAATGGGTCTTGCTGGAAATGGGTTCCACACATGAGGCAGGGAAAGTGGGTCTGGTGCCAGCTTTCCTAATAAATATGACCTGAAAACATGCTGAATCAATGCTAATATAGCTGTATGGAGGAAGGAGGGGTGTAGTATATGCATGTGTGATACTGTAAGAGGCATCCCCCTGCAGCTATTGATTATCCTGCTGGGTGTATGGTGGAGGATATATACTGTACCCCGCCCTCACTGCAGGAGTGGATTCACTTAACAGTTACAAACAGAATTGTGTGTTTGCAGCTGAATGTCGGAAGTGCATACGTATGTCTGACTGGTTTTGGAACTCAGTGCCGTGTGAAATATGAGGACATACGTAGGCATGATGGACAAGAGTTTGATATGCAGGACCAGACCTCTTCTCATAGAGACGAACGGAGCGTCGGATTCAGATGCAAATAAGAGGCGCAGAAAGAGAATGCTATTTCATGGAAGGCTGGGTTTATGTTTAAAAAACACCTGTTGCATGTGCATACATACAGTACACATACATATACATACATATACCACTAATTTGCAACAGCAAATATGTTTTGACAAAACAATCCTGTCTCCTACAAAATTACGTTCCCATATGCATTCTCACTTACGTTTTGAGGGAAACGTATTATCTCCCAGATTATGGTTGCAGTTTTAAACAGTTTTAAACACATGGTTAACATTGTAAATGTTAAAACGTAACAAAACTACTTGACAAAACATTATGGTTTGGCTTAAAATAAGTATGTGTTAGACTGTCAATTGATTAGAATATTTAATCAAGATTAATTGCATGATTGTCCATGATTAATCGCAAATTAGTGCACATTGTTTGTACCTTAAAGAGAGATCTGTCAAGTATTTAATACTCTTATCAACATGGGAGTGGGCAAATATGCTGCTTTATGCAAGTGTATTTATATATTTATTACTGGAAATCAATTAACAACACAAAACAATGACAAATATTGTCCAGAAACCCTCACAGGTACCGCATTTAGCATAAAAAAATGTGCTCAAATCATAACATGGCAAACTGCAGCCCAACAGGCAACAACAGCTGTCAGTGTGTCAGTGTGTTGACTTGACTATGAATTGCCCCAAACTGCATGTGATTATCATAAAGTGGGCATGTCTGTAAAGGGGAGACTCGTGGGTACCCATAGAACCCATTTACATTCACATATCTTGAGGTCAGAGGTCAAGGGACCCCTTTGAAAATGGCCATGACAGTTTTGGAGCGTTATTTAGCCTTCTTCGCGACAAGCTAGCATGACATGGTGGGTACCAATGAATTCCTTAGGTTTTCTAGTGGAATCCATTGAGCCCGCTACAACCTCAGAAAGATTGATTAATGCATTAAAGAAATTAGTGGTGTTAAAACGAATTTGCATTAAAGCGTTAATATCTTGTTAACTATGACAGCCTTAGTTTTGACATAACAACCCTGTCTCCAACAAAATTACATTCCCATACAACTAAACTGCATTCTTAATTAGGTTTTGAGGGAAATGTGTTTTCCACCTGTTTCACAGAGAAAAGAAAAGATTATCCTGGCAAAACATTTATTTCCACCTGTTCTTAAGTCATAAACACAGGGGAGAAAATATTTTAGATCAGACTGAGAAAATGGATCACCACAAAAAAAACATTCTCGCTTGCCTTTCATGGCTTCCGTAGATATCTCTTCAGTAGCCAAAATGTTTTAAATAAAATGGTCAGGCCCTTGCGACAGTACCTGGCAACCCTTCTATAAAGCTGTGACATCTCCTAGTAGATCAGAGAGGTGTGAAGACTTTGAGAAACACTGAGGAATACTTTGCTTAATTACTATTTTGGTCAAGTGATGTCTTACCAGCCTTACAATGCCATCTGGTGCCGGAGCTGATATGTTCTCGGGGGGGTGACGGGTGCTACTTGCCTCATTAAAAATGAAATGGTTGCTATGCTATTTGCGCAGTTAACTGGCATAGATTACCCTGAAGGTCAACTGGGAGGCTGTGTTTGGTCCTGATCCAGGCTACACACACACACACACACACCCACACACATAGCACACCCATTCCAACATCGTGCAACTATTTCACGCTCAGCCAACTATGATGAATCTCTAATCGCTCCGATCTGACCCAACTTTTCCCTGTCAGCTTTTTTTGGCAAACCGGTAATTAAATAAAGTTATTTGTGAGGTTGCTGCTTTCATTTTAACTTTTGATCATATCCCTTAAAAATCAGCCACAATGGGCACAGCTGCCACGTCAACAGCCACCGTCAACATTGCCCCCATAACTGAACGTCTATTCGTCAGCTGTCGGCCGTTCTGATGCGCCCCTTTGACTCATGAGCGCTGATGTGAAGAGTGGCCAATGCAAGGAGGAAAACTGACAGGGGGAACGGGCAGAGATGCTGCTGCAGACATCAATTTATGCAACTATAAGGACAATGGAGAGAGAGAGGAGTCTACCTGTCTGCCCAAATGTTGAGCTGTACCCTGTGTGCTTGTGTTTCCATTTCGCATGTGTATAAAATCACAGTGAAGCCAGAGATTTCACCCCAATTTGTGCTCTGTCAATTGTAAAAATCGTGTTATGTCACAGCAATCTGTGCTCAGTGAATGCACACACACACGCACACAAGTACTGTACACAACCGTCACCTGAGCCAAATTATTGTTCTGTTACACAATGTTGTACCGAGCTGGCGTGTTCTGCTGAAGCTTAGCTGGAAACAAGATAGACAGTGGACACCATGCTGCACACAAACCCCCTACACACACTGTACACACACACACACACAGGCAGCAGAACTAAAACAGCTCTCAGCAGTGCAGCTTGGCAAACCTGCAGGTGTGCCCAGTCAGGCAGCGAACAAAATAAAGAGGGAAAAGGTGGAAGCACGATCGGGCCACAGCCGCCTCCCCGTGTGGCCGAACACAAACAAACCCTGGCTGCTTTCTACACAAACTGTTTGCCCGAGCTGTATTAGCTGTATCTAACACACATGATGCACACCTGATCAGCCTGATAAGCAAATAATAAACAGTTATTTCTGCTACAAAAGTTTTCAAACTGGCAGGTACATTTATTTGATTTTGTGAACAATGTGCACTTATAATGGACCCTAGTACTGATTATATCCACATCCACATGATGATTACAGGTATGGCAAACAGTCAAGTGAAATCTTCACATGCTTTATCTCCACAGGCATAGTGCTGTTGGATCGCACCATAACAATGCTTCGCTACTTTTTCTCTTCAAGTGTGGAAGTAGAATATTATAATCCGGTTGAAATTCACATTTTTTTAGGCGCTTGAATATCCAGTCAGTATGTCATGCAAGAGAGCCAATAAAGACAAATCGAACGGTCGAAGTTGTTATATAGACATTTAAGGTGTGTTGATTGATTCGCGGAGGTGTGTTTTCCTAAGAATGTCCAGCAACACGTGACGCACGTGTCAATTTTAGCTCCAGTCTTTTCAAAATAAAACTACTTAGTTAGGTTTAGGAATAGATCGACTTGGTTAGGCTTAGGCAACAAAACTACTTAGTTAGGTTTAGGAATAGATTGACTTGGTTAGGGTTAGGCAACAAAACTACTTAGTTAGGCTTAGGAATAGATCGACTTAGTTAGGCTTAGGCAACAAAACTACTTAGTTCGGCTTAGGAAAAGATCGTGGTTTGGGTTCAAATAATACCAGAAGTGCCGTAACTTAAGTATGGAAGTTACGTGACGTATAAATCAACCTTGACTTGTGGTTTCACACGGGACACAAACAGCGGTCTCCTGGGTGAAAGTCCTGTGTTTTTTGACTCAACCATCCACCCCGACCTCCTCCGTATACTTTCTGGTTCACAATTACGTGGATTACATACAAATTAATTTTGAGCTGACGATCACGAAAAAAATGTGAAATTCGTGTCTATGTACACAAATCAATACATTCAATTTCATCAATATTTCATGAACCGCTGTGCACTTGGGCTGAAACATTCCACCTTAGAAGTTGCCGGTAGCTGCCTGCAGCTTTTAAGCGACACAGTTACATTATTTATTTTCTCAGTCTATAACTGTTGACTAGTAAATATGAAAGGGCAGAAAAACATTCTTTCAATTTTTGGAACATTTTTTAAAAGGGTAAAAATGTATGTAACGTTAGTTAAACAATGATAAAACCAGACCCACACCCACCTCGGGCTAGCTAACGTAAGGTGACCAATCAATCAATGTGTTGTTGTCAAGGCTGTTGCTATGACGCTTACCGCTCTTTCTGACAGAACCTGTCAGTATGCTAACGGTTAGCTGTCATGCCGAAGAGAAAGTCAGTGTTTTCTAAAGAGCTCCAGAAGGCTTACTCCTTCCTTGGTAAAGTACCAAGCAACACAAATGATGTGTTCTGCACACACTGCAAGAGCAAGGCTACATTTCTGGCTGTGCATAGTGGAAATGTGAAATAGGCCAATGTTGTGCTTAGTTTTAAAAGGTATCTGACAATAAATAAATATTTTATATTACGTCAATGCAATCCTTGTGTTTTACTGGTGATAATATGGTGTAGTTTTCTAATAAACTATGTTTTGATGGATTTTGGGAGACAAAACTTCTGACAAATCTGCTGAGGCGCTGTCCATGGTGCTGAGATACTTGTCCCCCATCCTGATGACAATGCCTATAGTGCTTGCATGAACACTGAAGGTTTGGGGTTTGAAAATATGGTCACCATAAGCTAACAGGTTGGCTTCTACTAATGATAGCGAGCTAACTAGCATTAATGGTGATAACGCAGCCCTGGTTCCAGAATAAAATGCATCTGAAATTAGTGGGGTCGTCTGACGGCCGTAAGACAGTAGTATTAACTTGCAGAACACAGGAGAATACATGCAACCCCACTTCAAAAAATCCAATCCCTTTCAGTAATTTCCAAACTTAGCACAGCTAACGTTGACTCAGCTTGTGCTAGCGTTCACATTAATCATAACCTTATTGATTAGCTTACTTTGGTAACCTACGTCACTGCTTTTTGCTAACGGCTGAGTGGGCGTTTCCTTTTGAAAAAAATGGCAAATAACGCAGATGGAGTAGACCTTTTAACATAAAGATTAATGATCAGCCTGTTTGTGAGTGTGTTCAAACAGTGCAGGTCAATTTAACCCACACAAACATTTTAAATTTTCATTGGAATTACTTTCTAGAAATATAAACAGTTCACAGTGACCTCTGTTGATTATCCAAAGCAACTGGACAATGGCAACATCCGTGGCCGGAGGCATTATGTTTTCAAGTTGTCCGTCCATCCAATGAACTGATTAGACATTGGTGGTCAAAGGTCACTGTGACCTCATCTCCGTACCATTCTTTTGAACGTGATATCTCAGGAACGGCTTGGGAGAATTTCTTCAAATTTGGCACCAACGTCCACTCGGACTCAATGATGAACTGATTAGAATTTGGTGGTCAAAGGTCACTGTGACCTCATGTCCGTCCCATTCTTGTGAACTTGATATCTCAGAAAAACGTGGAGGGAATTTCTTCAAATTTGGAACAAACGTCCACTTGGACTCGAGGATTAACTGATTCGATTTTGGTGGTCAAAAGGTCAAAATCACTGTGACATCACAAAACACGTTTTTGGACATAACTCAAGAATTCATATGCTAATTATGACAATTTCACACAAATGTCTAATAGGATAAAATTATGAAGTGATGACAGTATGGACAGACATGGCTGTAAACTGCAACTGGACTGGTTGGTGGAGGCATACAACACAAGTAATTCTAGTTTTATGCTGTGAGAACTAAAAAAAATGATATTTCCCTACATTTATTGGGTTGAAGGCAGAAATGTCAGGGGTATATCTCAAAACCTGGACAAATAAAAGCAAAACTATCTGACTGGCTACATACCACAAGAGGCAAGTAAGAAAATGATGGAATACTGATCCTTGAAGGCTTGAAAAGTTCAGTCTTACAATAAACACAAGGATTTCTTCATGTAATAAACAGAATTCAAAGACTCCCTCTACAAATGCTGCCCTTAAATCAAATCGCATCAGTTTAATCAAACATGTTCCTTGTATCCACTCCAGGAACTTTCCTGTTTGCTCAGCAGCTGTAGAGTGGGCAATTAATGTGAGAAGCTGAGGCAGTATGACACAACCATGTGTCGCATGTCTTGTGGGTGAATAGGTTTGAAATGTGACCTCTTACTATTCTCTCTCTGAACCTAATTCACCCTGCCATGCTACGCCACCTCCATCTCCTCCCTTTCCCCCTTATTTTTCATTCCTTCAAGCTCTCCATCCTGTTCTTTTGAGCATTCCTTTCACCATCTCTCTCTCTCCCTCACTTCCTGTTCATCAACCTCTGCATGTCCTCCTTCCCTTGCCTTGTTTAAACGTCTATTTGTTTATCTTCCATAGCTGCTCTCACTTTTGTTTGACTTTGTTAAACAGTATGAGAATGCTTTTATTTGTCAAACCTCAATAGACTATTTCTGTCCTTCTGTTCCTCCTACCTTGTCGTCCTCTCATGATACTGATTTTAAATCTCTCGCCATCTGCCTCACAATGGATAAGGCAACAAGAGTTGCTGCTGGAATAACCTTTTTTACTTTTTTTTATTGCCAATCTTTCCAACCCATTCTCACGGGAAGGCAGGTAAATACCACAACAATACACAAACATTTAGTGTGTTATGAGTACACATTTATCATTTTCCCGTGTCATTTGTACGCCACGTCCAAAGTTTTAGGCAACAAAACCACTAACTTAGGTTCAGGCAAGAAAACCACTTAAAGTAAGGGAAAACATCATATTTTGGCTTAAAATAAGTAAGACTAAGTAAAACAAGTACGGAAACAATGTTACACAACTACAGAAAACACGTCACAAACTTAACTTATAAAACAAAACAACAGTATCGGACCGGTCTCGGTTTGGTTCGAAGTCCGGTTTCTTGTTTAAAAGTCCGTTGTTTGTTGGTTTCCTGGTTCAAAGTCCAGTATTTGTCGGTTTCCTGGATCAGAGTCTGGTGTTTCTTGGGTTCTTGGTTCAAAGTCCAGTGTTTACCGGTTTCCTGGTTCAAAGTACGGTGTTTGTCGGTTTCCTGTTTAAAAGACTTGTGTTTGTCGGTTTCCTGGTTCAAAGTCCTGTGTTTGTAGGTTTCTTGTTTCAAAGTCCGGTGTTTGTCGGTGTCCTGGTTGAAAGTCCGGTGTTTGTCAGTTTCCTGGTTCAAAGTCCGGTGTTTGTCGTTGTCCTGATTCAAAGTCCGGTCTTTCATGGGTTCTTGGTTCAAAGTCTGGTGTTTACCGGTTTCCTGGTTCAAAGTCCGGTGTTTGTTGGTTTCCTCGTTAAAAGTCCGGTGTTTGTCTTTTTCTTGGTTCATAGTATGGTGTTTGTCGGTTTCCTCGTTAAAAGCCCAGTGTTTGTCAGTTTCCTGGTTCAAAGTCCGGTGTTTGTTGGTTTCCTGGTTCAAAGTACGGTGTTTGTTGAACCCATCCACCTCCCCGCCCCCCACCCCCCACCACAAGTGGTCTTTTTCGCTTTTTATACAACGTCACTAACTCTAACTGTAGCATTTATACACAGATGTGTTTACATTGCAGTCAGTACAGGATACATGGCGTACAAATGACATGATGAAATCAAGAAAGGTGTACTTATTGCATGCTAAATGCCTTGCGCATTATAGTGGCATTTGTACGCCTTTTTCGTGCGAACGGGCTGGTCGAACGGGCTTGCTACTGTGTCTGGGAAAATGAAATGCCCAGAGTACTTGTGTATGAATAAATATAAAGTTCAGAATTAGTAAGCAAAACCAGCAGGGTTCATGCTTGACCCCAATTCGTACCTCTTTGGAAAACCATTTTATGATACTGTTGGTGAACCATGTCCACAAAAACAATTTGATTTTACTTGAATGAAACTTTAATGGAGCAGGTTCATTGCAGCCTCAGAGAGAGAGACGTGGCATGGAGGTGAAAGCCAGCAGGTGCACAAGTTTAGAAAATGAAAAGAAACAGGAAAAGTCAGTTAATAAAGTTGCAGGTGATGGAATGAATTCATTTGTATGACCTCGCCGCTGGCGCTAACACTGCCAGCACCATCAATGCTTTTCATGAAAAACCAGCAGACACATTGTGAAATGAGTGTGCAGCTCATTTGCAGCTCATTTGCAGTTGAGGAGCGCGAAGAGGAAATAACTCTCAGATACGCAAAGACCTTGTTCTATATTATCATGGACACAGAATGGTAAAATTCTTGTTTTTGATGTTGTGAGTGTTTTTTTTTGTGGCCATTCATATGTTCTTATAAAATAAATTTGCAAGGAAGGAGGACTGAGCTGCATATAAATCACTCTTTTTCTGCACTGATTAAACCCGTGATGGTTTAAAGTGAGACAATGGAATTCTTGAAAAACAAAATAACTAGGGCTGTCAATCGATTACAATATTTAATTTGCGATTAATCATTTTTTTTGGTATAAATCCGGCATAGTATACCTTTTTAAAGAGAACCTTAACAGCTTTTGTTGAAACGTGTACAACTTCTCTTCAGTCCCCCTTGTCAATGTTGACCAATCACTGCCTGGGTGGGGCGGGACATAAAAACAAAAAAGGTTGACGTGCTGTGGCAAACTTTCTAAATGTTGCACTAATTGTTATATATGAATGGTGATGTTTATTGACAAGTTAGTGCTTAGCATTAACAAATTAGAGACTAACCACCAATCTGGACTATTCCTCTTGGATTTAATGAAGGAACAAAACCTACAAAAATGATAAATGCTGGTTGTGTATCCCCTGACTCTCTACACCAACATCTTTCAGCCATGTTTATGCCTAGATAATACATCTGGTGCTCATCGAGAATTCATTGAACCATAGTTGCATACTAACTCTATGTATAACTCTACATTTCACTCACACTACCCAAAGCATCTGTTTTTTCTAATCGTTATACCCATTACATGAAAGCACAGATTTATAAATGGCAAATGTATAAATAAGACAGTGTGCAAGCCCGATTTGACTGTTAATCCATGAATTATACATGAGGCGAGGGGAGGACATAAAGATAAAGCAGAGAAAAGTAAACACTAGTTCGGACTGCTGTACTGAAAGATGTGTGACAGGCTGTAGTACAATGTTCATCTCAGCAGTGAGCTATCCTCAAAGGAATGGTTCTGTAGTGGTTCCTAGCCGATACCCCCTCCTAAGGTATGGATAGGTTATTATACCCGGAGAAGGCTGACTGATGCCCTATGACCTGGGTATCACAGAGATTTCTATAATCTACACACAGTTAAACATTATGTTACTGCCTGGTTCTCTCACTTCTTTCAGACCACTGTTCCCTAGGGCCCTATTTAAACAATCTATAGCGCATGGTCTGCCGTGGTCTAACCACAAGTCAAAATTGATTTACTTGTCATGATACTTCCGTACTTAAGCTACAGCACTTCCTGAGCTATTTAACCCAAACTGCGATCCTTTCCTAAAGCTAACTAAGTAGTTTTGTTGCCTAAGCCTAGCTCAGTTGATCTATTTTTAAACCTAACTGAGTAGTTTTTTTTGCCTAAGCCCAACCAAGTCAATCTCTGCCTAAGCCTAACTAAGTAGTTTTGCTGCCTAAGCCTAACCAAGTCAATCTTTTCCTAAGCCTAACTAAGTAGTTTGTTGCCTGAACCTAACCAAGTCAACCTTTTCCAAAGTCTAACTGAGTAGTATGTTGCCTAAGCCTAACCAAGTCGATCTATTCCTAAATTTAACTAAGTAGTTTTGTAGCCTAAGCCTAACCAAGTCGATCTATTCCTGAACTTAACCAAGTAGTTTTGTTGCCTGAGCCTAACCAAGTCAACCTTTTCCGAAGTCTAACTGAGTAGTGTGTTGCCTAAGCCTAACTCAGTTGTTCTATTCCTAAACTTAACTAAGTAGTTTTGTTGCCTAAGCTTAACCAAGTCAATCTTTTCCTAAACCTAACTAAGTAGTTTTGTTGCTTAAGCCTATCCAAGTTGATCTATTCCTAAACCTAAATAAGTAGTTTTTGTCACGTAACTTCCGTACTTAACTTACGCCACTTCCAGAGTTATTTTAACCCAAACTGTGATCTTTTCCTAAACTTAACTAAGTAGTTTTGTTGGCTAAGCCAAACCAAGTGGAACAATTCCTAAACCTAACTAAGTAGTTTTATTTGGAAAAGGCTGGGGCAGAAATTCACACGTGCATCACGCGTTGCATGACATTCGTAGGAAAACAAACGAAAAATATGTTGTTGAAAGCCGTGCTGAGTGTCACAAACAAGAAGGGAAATTGGCGTCTATGTTCACAAATCAAATGGATAAAATTTCGTAACCAATTCACAAAACTTAACACAACTTTCACAATTTAAAAACATCAAAACACTCGGTTGCCCATCTTTCTTCCATAATCAGAAACAATCTCCCAAGACAGAACAACCAAGAACTCCCTGTGGATGTGACTACACTACACAACAAAAAAAATCTCCCCTGGATACTGTTCCAGATGAAGCCCTCTGAATAACCTGTTAGCTGAGCATGGGCATGTCGGCTCTGCCTGTGTGCTCAAGGATATTTGAGAATGCGGAGGGTGCTGTTTTGTGAAAATGAGAGCTCCCT
This sequence comes from Adelosebastes latens, assembly GCA_916700685.1. Classification (NCBI taxonomy): domain Eukaryota; kingdom Metazoa; phylum Chordata; class Actinopteri; order Perciformes; family Sebastidae; genus Adelosebastes; species Adelosebastes latens. Next base: position 50,291 of record CAKAKR010059021.1, read on the forward strand.
CTGAAGTCGTCTAATCATCTGGCTGTCAGCAAAGCAGACAGGTATCACGGCGGCGACATCCACAGGAAATAGATCTGTTTGCTTTTGTTTTCGTTTCATGGGAGCGATTACTCTCCAAACTGCGCAGAGGCGGAGGGGAAATAAAGGAGATGTTCATTTCACTTCAGACGTGTCATTGTGAGGGAGGAACACCAAGATAAATCCTTTAAGACCACTGTGTCTATTTTATCAACTGCAAGGGGTTTATCCAAGGAGAACAGCCTGCGGGCCTTATCAATTTTCATGTTGAGGGTCTATGAAGACGGCAGGTTCGCTTTAAAGATGATACTTATCACTCTTGTCATCAGCGCGTCGAGCTGGAGATTGGGATCTCTATTGATCTGAGGCAGCCAAGTCGCTTTGGCCTGTCATTTGCTGAGAACTCCCCATCACATCAGCAGATGTAACGTCTTCTGTCAAGTTAGTTTCTAGTCACTGCTACTACAGGAAGTGCTTTGAGTCTTAAGGAGATTTATAGACAGAAGATAAGGTTCTCTTTCCTCAAGCACTCGATTAGTGTGGGTTCAATATATGAGTGTAAATGAACAAATCTACCCTTGGATTCTCTGACACTGCTAGAATACACTTTTTAACATACCTTTTCTCCATCAATTTGCAATTTCCTACAATTCCCAAGACACCTTTTGATAGCTCCAGTCAATGTGTCTAGACTTTTTTCTGTTATTTTTGTGTATTTTTCAGTGAGGCACCGCAGTGATGCACCTTTTAATACATAAATGTACAATAGCTTAAATCCCTTCCCCTCATTTTTCAGGTCCGCTCCTCTTACGTTCTCACGCACGCTTCTTTCTCTCATATTTAATTTATTCATTCATCCATCTTTTCTCTTCCCACTTTCTCCCTCCACCTCCACACTCTCATTCTGACCCCCACCCATTCTTCATATCCCCCTAGACCCCACTCATTCACAGAGCGGGAATGGAGTAGAGAAATCTTCGAGGGAGATTATAATAACAAAATAAATAGGGCTGTCAATCGATTAAAAAATGTTGATTAATCGCATAATTGTCCATTAGTTGTCGCAAATTAATCGCACATTTTTATCCGTTCAAAATGTACCTTAAAGGGAGATTTGTCAAGTATTTAATACTCTTATCAACGTGGGAGTGGGCAAATATGCTGCTTTATGCAAATGTATGTATATATTTATTATTGGAAATCAATTACCAACACAAAACAATGAGAAATATTTTCCAGAAACCCTCACAGGTACTGCATTTAGCATAAAAAATATGCTCAAATCATAACAAGGCAAACTGCAGCCCAACAGGCAACAACAGCTGTCAGTGTGTCAGTGTGCTGACTTGACTATGACTTGCCCCAAACTACATGTGATTATCATAAAGTGGGCATGTCTGTAAAGGGGAGACTCGTGGGTACCCATAGTACCCATTTTCATTCACATATCTTGAGGTCAGAGGTCATGGGACCCCTTTGAAAATGACCATGCCAGTGTTTCCTCACTTAAATTTAGTGTAAGTTTGGAGCGTTATTTATCCTCCTTCTAGACAAGCTATTTCATTATTATAATAAAAACGACTCCATTTGGAGTCAAAATTATACAATTTAGCTGTTTTTTATTGATTTTATACTGTGCACAATGGTAGACTGGATGATGCACAGGGTAAATGTCATGGCCAAAGGCTCCATTGTGTGCACATAGCCTCCTGTAGTGGATATCAGTAGTATTTTATAGCCAAATTCCCTTTCAAGAGGTAGAAAACCCATTTGGCACACTTTGGCTATTCAAGTGGCCAAATGGAGAGTCCGCCTGGTCCTATCCTTACTAAAACCATTGTAGAATCTATGTGCTTTGTGTTTTTTTATATCTGCTTCGGCACAGTTGTAGTCAAGGAGTTGCTGAAGGAATTCAGTGGCATCTCTGTGCATGGCATCATTGCTATAATGGTGCTATCCACTGTTTAATCTAGAAAACGTTTTAGGCGAGGATTAAAATGTAAATTTTTCCTTTGGTTCATCACAATTTACTCAGGCATAGTAACAGTCACAAAGTTACTTACTCTAGGGGTGAATTCTTTGAGGTCTTACCTATCCATAGAGACCAAGATTATGCCTATAGACCTGGTAGTTGTGGAGCTATTCTTTGTTTATTTTGGGTGTGTCTGTCTAGGCGAACCACACCTTCCAGCACCCTAGGGCTTAAGAGGTTAAAGCAGGACCACTTTAGTTGATGTTGTATTTTAGTTATGTAAATTCTCTATCGAATTTTCAATTAATCAAATGAGCAAAAAACAATTTACATGCTGCGAACATGGGACTTTTGCCCCATTTTCACAGTAGGTGTGTGTGAGTGTACCATCTTGTGGACATTTTTACTGTTATTTACCATCTACAGGTCCACTAGGAATTGACTATGGTGGTGAAATACTAGACATCAGAACACAATGTTATTATAAATATATAAAAATATCTGAATATTTGTCTTCATTCTTTCTTTATAATACCGTAGCCAAAGAATGTAATTCTGAATATTTGGACTTCATTTGCTTCAATGTGTATTAAATGTCAGAATTCAAACTCTAACCTTATAGCCTGCCTTTCTAGCCTCTTAATGTGTTTCTCTCCTTCCATTCAAGGTGGCTCAGATCAATCCTCTTGTGTGATAGCCTGACAGCGTAAGAGCAGATAGTTTTGTGAGTGTCACGATGACACACAGAGCACCTTAAAGTGTCTGCTCAGATAATCCTTTTATTAAGTGCTGGGGG